>JAOBRC010298906.1:0-13476 GCA_027575255.1 Scolionema suvaense
TTGTTCCAAATATCAAGCAGTAAATCTAGCAATATCACTTCACATTCCCCTTCATCAATTCAGACCACTTTCCAACAAGAAACTAAGAGTATCTGAATATGCTCTTTTTCTCTACAGTTCTTTGTGAAAAGAATATTGTATAATTGTTTTAATTTCCGAATGCATGTCAAAACAGCAATTGAGCTTAACTAGCACAGGAGGCTGCTTGTTACAGCTTTTACTCTAACAATTTCTATCTGACATGCTGCCATTTTTCCCCTTGTTATGTGTCAAAAACAACGCAAATGTTCTTCGGAATGTCACACACGTAACCATGGAACGCTCCGACTATAGATCAATAGTAAAAAAAAAGGTAAAAAGCTTTCGGCAGAGCGAGAGTGATTAGTATTAGTACTGCAATGCCTCGAATAAGCACCCAGGGCTTATTAAATTTTTAAGGATCCAGGGTGGGCGCTTATTCAAGGGAGGTGCTTATTTAATTAATAGATACGGAAGTTATTATCTACGAAACAAAAAAGTTCCCATGTTAGCACAATGAAAATGAGCACAATAGAAGTACAAGCTAAAAAAAAAGTTGTATTGTTTATTCAAAATTACTTCCTGAATTACTTTTCACTCACATTCTAGTCAAAAATTCAAATAAGCACCCGTTTTTGAAGGATAGGCGCTTCTTCGAGGGGGCATTTATTCACTAATTTCACGTCTAGGGTGGGTGCCTTTTTATGGGGTGCGCTTATTCGAGGCATTACGGTACTGCAGAGTTCCGGCAAGCAGTCTAGAATATCTGTTAAGCAATTTTCTGGTGCAGCTGGTAAGTTGTAGGTCAACACAGTGGACAGTTGATAGTAATTAGGTATGGACAATTCTTTACATTTAGCAAAAATGAAGTAGTACTCTGTACTGTATACCTAGGAACTTTTGCAGCTTGCTTCCAGGCACTGAAAAAATTTCTCCTGCCTAAGAAACAGTTAAATTCGGCTTTAGCTTGGAAGCAGGCCATAGAACTTCTCACTCACTCCAGCTAACTTTGTTCAGCTAGGTAGCTAGGTACCTAGAGCTCCAACTCATGTCTGTGTCACTACAACCTGCTAGAACATGACCAAAGCTATCCAAAATAAGAATTTACTACGTTTAAAATGTCTAATACTTGATGTGCTAATACATTATCAAGACAAATGCGAGGTAGGGTAGGAAGATAGGTGATCTCAACGATCTTGGTGAGTGCATGTAGCTAGGGCTGTGAGCTTATCTCACTCCCATCCACGCTTTCCGTCCTCCAGCTAAGACCAGGCGCTTGGTGAGTCCTCTCCAACCAAGTGCTTTCATTATGGAACACTTGAAAACCATTACCATCCTTTTCACTATAAAAAATTCCAAAGAATAACCAAACACAAAGTACGCCATCATCAACCCAGGAAAGTATACCATCAGCTCAACCCTGGAAAGTTTGCCGCCTTTCTTGGCGGGAATACTGCTATTTGATTGGCTGATGCGTGATATTCCAATGAGCGTCCGGAATTTCCGCAACTCGGGGGAAATGGGCCCCAAGCGACCGCCGTGTCGTTTCGAGGCATTTTTGCGTCGAACGAGTTGGCAAACGAGTCTGAATTTGAACTTTGTCCGGGTCAGTTTATCGTCTTGAACACCGACGTTCGAAGTGGTCAAGGTATTCACTGGGTTTTGATGTTCTGCTACGACGCCATTGAATTTTTTGATCCACTCGGTTCTACCTTTGAACTGAATCGACACTTTGACAAATTGGTGAACGAACACAAGTTTTTTCGAAATTGTAAAGTCTTGCACACGTTCGCTGAAGCTGTTCAGTTGTTGACGTCCGATACGTGTGGTATGTTTTGCGTTTTTGCTGCCTATTGGTTTTGTAGCAAATCATTCAATGTGCATGGTGGTAAAAATTTGACAACGATGTTCACCCAATCTGATCCGTTGGACAACGAAATGTTGGTGATTGCCTTCTTTCAGGACCGCTTTCCACTGTCTTTGTTTTCAGACAGCATTCGACAATTTCGCCAAGCACAACTGACGAGCAAGAACGTGTACAAGGCCATTACACGACATGAAACGGATTCGGGTGCTTCCAACGTTTGATGATACGTCACTCGTGATGAGGGAATGGGACGATCTCACACATCGACGTGACGCTACCACGCTGTGGATGGATACCCGCAACGTGATGTCAAGCCTTCGCGCAATTGTCAAGCTGTTGAAACGCGATTTTTCTTCGCACGTGAACATGTTCGGTAGCGTCGTCGCCCTGGCTACACACGACACAATGTTTCTTCCACGATTGGTGTTCAATCCATACTATCAAAGCGCAATAACCGTTGGAAAATATTTTCAGACTGTGAAAGCTATGATTGATTTTGTGGTGGAAAAATGCGAAGCTATCAATCGTTTGTTCGTTGGCGTCATGTTCAAAGACATTATCGACGTTGATAGCAACTGGACTTGGTACATCAAACTGTATGTTCTCGAATATGTCATTTATCGAGCATTTGTCGACAATGGCGACTTGAACAGATTGATACGCGATGTGGAACGTGACACGATTCATGTGTTTACCGAGATTTTTGCTCGATCTTTTCCGAAGTTGAATAAATATGGATGCGCGTGTTTGACGAAAAGTCGAATGTGTCATTCATTCAAACCCAACTACGTTTGGCAAAAGCTGGCTACACGATTTTGGGGGCGGGAATGCATTGTGATTGCGGATGACAAAGAATTGTCATTCGATCGAACGTGGTTTCAAGACGTCAAGTTTTCGTAGCGTAGATTAGACAGTAACAAAAAAACGAAATTACGAGAAATACAAATGTCTTCACTATGAAATTATTCCGTGTCTTCAAATTTCAATCGTCGCGCTTCTTTCCGTAGCAATTGGTAGGGCGAGCGTCGACTGAACCGTTGTCGAACGGAATCAGACAAACGATTCAATGTGCGCAGAGCGCTCTGTCCAATTGGCGTTGCCACTCCCGTTTTTGAATCTTCAACTTCGTCTTCTCCGTCTCTTCTCTCTTCCTCAATGTTGCTTTCGTCACTTTCGTCTTGACCGTTGTCGTCATCGTTTTCGTCGTCGTCGTCCAACGAGACGTTGACGCGACCACCTTGCTCTGCTTCTCGATTGATTCTAGCTTGATTTCCCTTGTATTTGAATGCCAAATGTAAAACGCTGAAGACCACTGCTGGAATGCTGTTCAACTGCACACTGTGTCGAATGATTGCACGATGCAACGTGCCAAAGATGTGTTGGTAGTGCAGTCTTGCGACTGCCTTTTCATGCAACACTTCTTGTTGAACGAGTTCCATTGCCGTCTCACTCAAGTCGTTGATTTTCACTCGACTCTGCGTATCATAGACATTTGCAACCGCTTTGACCAACGCAACGACGGCTTGCAATTTGATGTTGGTCGTCGTTGTTCCCGAGACGCTGTGCAAAGACAAGACGCCATGTTCGTCGACTCCAAGGTCGTTGGCTGCCGCTTTGAAGACATTGGTTAAGTCTGTGCTTTCAGCACGTGTCAAAAAGACACCTTCCGCTTCCAAAACTTGATCAATGTTGCGTTTGGTTTGCAACCATTGATGAATGATTTGGTCTTTCGTCGACGACGTCTTGTCCAATCGGGTATAATTGAATTGCGCTCGCGAACCCGGAAAGGGAAACACCCACGACGAATTTCTGTCGACTTGTCGCGGACGTCTCGCACGTTGGGAGCTCACCAACGTGACGCGGTGCCGATTCGCTTTAGCCACTCTATCAAATTTGTACATGATGACTGTTCGGTTCCTGTCATGTCCAACTGCAATTTATAGACGTGTCCAACCAAGCGTCCGTTGCTCGATACCAATTTTTCTCCATCGCCTAACCAGTTGACGATTGCATATTCCTCTCTGTCGATCAAGTCTTGCATTTGACTAGTGGAAACGTAGACGTGATCATCAAGGTCCCTGATGCTCAGATGCGTTGATCCTTTGGCATCGAGCAAGAGAAACGGATGTGATTGTCGTCCGTGACTTCGCATCCACTTGTCAACGACCTTCACAAACAATCGTGCTTCGGCAATGCAACACGTGATCGAGCACGGCACGAATCGTGTCTACGAATAGATTTTGTCTCATGGAAAAGAAGAAGTAATGCGCGTTCAGAAACAGGGCGAAACGCTTGTTGGAAACGGGATTGCTGCCCAGAGCCGGATGTTGAATGAGAAGGGCGTTCGAAATGTTGGAATGACGACCACTGGTGAACAACTGCATTAGCAAGTCATTGAAACCGCGATTGTTCAAGAGCATTTCCATACAGTCGTCAAATATCAGAAGAGTGTGTCGACTGTCAGCTGTCGAACGCAACGCATCAGCCAAGTCTGGAAATCGGCGTTCGTATTCTCGGAGGGACACGTACGTGACTTGGTCATCATCATCATCGTCGTTGTCGAATTCCGAATTCGACACGTTGCCGTCATCGTCTGGTGCTATATACACCTGCAATTTGTGCAAGAAATTGTTTATGTTATCGTTCCTTGGTAGAGGAGTCAGGTACACAATCTTGTCCACCACTGGTATGGTCCATTTTCGTACAAGAATGTTTTGCAGCAACGCATTTTTTCCACTTGCTGTTTCTCCAACAAAGATGAAGTTTGATGGCAATTTGAAGGCGAGATCGTCCACATCCATGTTTCAACGATTTGCCAGTTTGAAGATGAAGTTTGTGTCTATATAGGGTTCCTCTCCTTCTCCGTTTCTCAAAACCGTATCGAAATCATCTGTGATTGCCAAACGAACGCCATTCAATTGCGCTTCTTCGCACGCAAAGTAATTGTCGTCAGTGTGACTGTTGTCAACATCAATGAGATACGGCTCCGTAACCTTTTTGTCGATGGTTTTTAAGGGAATGTGTTGCAAAATCGAGTCTTGGTTTTCGTATCCATCAAACATGGGTACTTGGAACGATGAATTGAGCGATTTCAGGTACAGCGGTGTGTGCTTCTGACTGACCACGAGCTCTCTCTCACTCCGAAAGATGGTCGACTCAAAGATCTGCCTCAATCCAAGCTCTGACATCGTGTTGGGTGTGATGGAAAGGGGATAATCCAAAGCTCTTCCATCGACATTGAAGGCCTTGTACGTGTTCTTTTTGTCGCCCACGTACGTCGTGTTTTCTCGCCCATACAGATACGATTGTGGCAAATGCGTCTTCAGAAAGAGATCGGTCATGGCAGGCGAATGCGTTTCGCTCCATATTCGTTTCACATACTCGATATGTTCGATCCAATTGGTCACGCTTTCACCGACCTGTCTGGTGACGGACATGAATGGGTAGATGTAATCGTAATGTTCAAACATCGAATTTTTCGACGTTCCGAGTCGTTTGTACTCACTACTATTGTACCACGTGAGGTTGTGATTTTTTCCCTTGTCGACGGTGTGGAGTGAACTTGTGAAGAAGTTTGTGACCGCCGAGGTGTCGTCCATCCACGCACCATCGTTCGGCAGAGTGAGAGAGTAGTGAAGAACTGACGTCGTCAATTGAGTCAAGTTTTCTCGTAGCGGTTCTCGTGTCAGTTCGTCCGGTGTCAAGTCCTCGTGCGCTCCGCTCAGGATGCGACGATCGGGCGTGAGCCAGACGCTTCGTACACCAGCCAACGTTTCAACGTCAAATGCAGTATGTTTGCTGTTTTCGTGTCAATCCGTTTGCCGATCCTGATTCGTTTGTCAGTCGTTTGACCGAACCCATCTTGCCTCTTTCCGTTGATCCGTGCATCAATGTGAACGATTCGTCATCGCGTTGTCTGACGGATCATTTGAGACGAAATTGTTTGGATGTGCGAGCTGTGCGTGTGCATCCCTTGTTGACCATCTTTGCCGTTCCATCTGACGTTCGGCGTGGAAGTTGCTTCGTTCTTCGGGATGGATGTGCTGAGGATGAGGTGATGAAGTGGACGTCTCCGACTTTGTGGAATCGTTTGGTTCTTGATCTCTATTCTCCGTTTCCGTTTTCCGTTTGTGGTGATTCGCACGCGAACATGGTTTCTGTGTTTGGTGTGACACCGTCCCTGGTTCCTCGATTGATGTTCCATTGTGGGTCTGTTGGTGAACGGTCTCGTCCTGCCTACGATGCGACTGAATTTGTTGAACAGATGCGTAATCATGCTCCAGACGTTGTTGCGATGCCGAGTCGTTTGTCTGAATTGTGTTTTCGTCGCTTGAACTTTTCCGATTCTCGAGTTCTGACGTACCTCTGGCAATGCTACGCTTTTCCTCGTCTTGGTTCCAGCGTTGGTCGTGTTGATGGGTTTTTTGGACATGTTATTTGCATGTATGGGGTTGGATTCAACTCTCAACGCATGGTGGTTGGATGTGAGTACCTCTTTCCATCTGTGTTTCGACATTTGGTGATTCGATCCATTCCGTCTGTCGCATCGAGTATCATTCCCGTGTTTGACGAAGTTGTTGGACGGTGGAGCACGTGTTTCGATGACTCTCATTTCATGTCGGGATCGTCTCGTTGGTGGTTGGTGGTGAATGGGTTTAGCATTGTGGATGAGCTGGATTTGTGGGCGAGTCATATCGTTGCCAAATATGTGGCCAGTATGCAAAGAGTGAAATATTCTGTTGTAAACTTTGGTGCAGTCAATTCGTTCCGATGTGACGATCTGCAATTGGCTCTTCGATTTCCTTCTTTGTTTCCTGATTTGCTTTCGTGTTGGTCTCGCGGTTTGTTTCATTTCAGTTCGTCGAATTTGTGGTGCTTTTCTGAGTGCGGTTTGCACAGTCTTCGTGCCAGTTTGCATTTCGGTTTGATGATTGGTAGTGATGAACGTATGGAACCATTTCTTCCGTATTTGAGTCGTCATTTGTATTGTTATTGGATTGCGTGTTTCTTATACAATGCCACGTGTAAGGCTACCCGGATGGGTGTGTTGTTTGATTTGGGTATGAGCGAAGACTTTGTTTCCATCATGTTGTTTGCCTGTTATCTGGGCGGTGTGTCGTGGAGTGATTACTGGTGTCATTGGCGTGTTACTGAGACTCAAACAGGTCAACACACCTTGACGACGTATTGTGGAAATGATCGTCAAGATGTTTCCGTTGATTCGTCGCTCTTCAAGGCGGGAAATTATCGCGCCTTTGATGTTTGGTTTCGTGATGCTGTGGTGAAGCAGACTGTCTCGATATGTGACGTGTTGAAACGAATGGATAAGATTGATTCGTTTCCGTACAGTGTGGATGATGTTCGGCGAGTTGTCTGTTTCTACCTTGTTGCCCCTGGGCTGTTGAATCTTCGCGATTCAAGTTCGAGTTGTTGCGTTTTTCGCGATGATGCCTGTTGTGGATGCGGTGTGGCTGATTTGGTTGATTCAAGTGCTGTTGGTGAATGTGTGATACAGAGATGTCGACGAGCTCAAGATGTGTCGTTTCTGGGTGTGATGACTGAATGGCCTTCAGTTCCGTCGTCTGTGATTCGTTCGTCTATTCGGCATGCTCCTGTTTTGCTTTTCAAACATGTCTTTGCATTGTCGTCGACTTGTTCCTTGTTCCATTGTTTTGTCGCGATGTATGATCATGATCTTGCACCGTTTTCTAATGTGCATGTGCAGGAAATTGTTTTGTTGAATGATGGTGATTCTTCTGAACGACCTGTTGTTGGTTTTGTCCACGAATTCAAATCGAGCAGTGAATGGATTTATCGCGTTTTCGGTGGCGGTCGTGTTCTGAGTCTGAATGACATGCGACGTGTTTGTTCGATGGTGGAATGGTTTCCGTTGGAACGTGTTCGTTGTGATTGTTACTCTCGTTTGAAGGGTGGTTGATTCGTTTGTACGATGAAACGTTTTTTGCAACGTTCGACATGTGTTTGTTGCTTGATGATTTTTTCTGCTGTTCGTTGGTGCGTTCTTGTTCGTCTGCTATATAAAGATGTGAATGTGTATGGATTTTCAGTTTGTTTTTGGACATGATGGCGTCAGGTGTTGATTCGTCGAGTCTTCTCGTTAATCTCGATCAAGTCAGTTTGGTCTTGGGCTTGAAATACAATTCGTTGATCAGCAAGTTTGGGGTGAAAATTCACAATGTCGATTTGAATGTACCAGAAATTTGTCCCAGATTTGACGATGGTGATGATGGTTCTGTCGTGGTTGACTTTTCTGCGTTGCTTGACAGTGTTTTGAGTTTGCTTCGTTGTGTTGATTTGGATCGCGTTGGTGTGATTGAACAGAATCTAACAAGTTTGATCAACATTGATGTTACGTCTCGTGTGTGCGTGTCTGACGCTTTGCAATGCCATGATTCGAATGTTGAAGCTGGTTCCGTGTCTGTCAAGTCGAACGTTGTTATGAGTGCAAACTGTTTGACGAAAGTGCGGCAATATTGGTTGAAACGGCTGTTACCGTTTGTGTTCATTCATCGTTTTGTTCATTGTCGAACTGTTGATGTCATTGACAATATTTTGAAAAATGTGACAATTAATTGTTCGAATCTGGCAGTGGTGAAGAGCTTTCCCAAAGGACGATTGTCGTCTGTTTTGATGATCAATCGTAACGGTTTGGATTTTGCCATGATGTTGCATGATTTTGTGATTGGTGTTTTGTTGCCTGTACAATTTGATGCTCGAATCAAAACGCATTTGTGTGAAATTGAGCAACGTCGTGACATGAGTGATGATCTGTTTTTGTCGTTGGTTGATTTGATTACGAAGGGTGTGTATGCTGTTTTGGTTGAATATCTGGGGAAAGATGATGAGCGATTCAAGACGTTTGCTCAGAAAATGGTTCGATATTTTGATTATTGTGCGGGACAGATTCGGTACAATCGTGACAATCTGCAGAGTTTGGAGAATGAGTTGAGAACGTTTGTTGTGTATTTCCCTCGATGATTTTGATATCTGTGCTTATTTTTGGATTGGTTCTCGTCATGGATGGTTATGAGCTTGGATGTTCGTCGTTCAATGTGCGTTTGCCCAGTTACTTCTGGTGTCCCGATGAGCGTTTGGCTTTTGTGCGACGTGTTTGCAATTGGGACTTTGAACGTGTTCGATTTGGTCCGACTTTGGATTGTTTTGTTGATCGAAGCAATCGATGTATGTGTGTGGTGGATGTTGATCGTGCAGTTGTTTGTTCTCTTTTGCGTGACGTTGACGTTGATCGTTCGCTTGACTGGTTGTTGTTTGAACGATGTCATGATTCTCGTTTGTGTCTGTCGTTGGTGATGTTTGTTCGACGATTGGCTGTTGAGCTTTGTGAGCGTGATTTGATGGATCAGTTGTGCGAACGTTTGTTGCCTGTTGTTGTCGAATTTTATCATCCGTTTTATTCCAGTGGTGTTGGTTTGGGTTTTCGACGTTTGGTGACGTTTTTCTGTTTGGTGATCATGATGTTAATGGTGTTTCGAAGTCGTTTTCTGTTTCCTTTGATGTTCTTGGTGGAGGGTTTCTGGCTTTGGTTTGTGGGTCTGGTGGTGTTCTTTATGATTTGTATGGTGTTTTGACTTGTGTGTTTGATTCTTTCGTGTAGACATAGCAGTCTGTTGTGGTGGTGCTGACTTGGATAGGATTCGTGTGTTGGTTAGCAAATTGGTTGAACGATCTTTGAGTGTATGTGTTTGGAAGATTGTGCGTGTGTTGGAAAGTTGTGAACGACCGACCGAATTGCGTCTTCGACAACTTAAGTTTCATCGTCCTGTTGTTGGTTATCGAGGTTATGGTTACTCGTTGTGGTGTGTTCTGCGGAAATTGGTTCATGCTCATTTTGTTCGCTGTGTTTGTGTTTTGTGGGTGTTGAAAGAGCTTGTGTGAATTGGTATGGGATGCGCTTCGTCGGCTGTTGGCGATCGAGTTTCTGACGTTGTTCCTTCATCTTGCCCGTTGCATATTTTTGGATGTCTGGCTTCATTTGACTGTGTGGAGAAGGTTGTCGTTTTCGAATATTGTTCGGTGTTGGTCTTTTTCACTCGTGTTGCTGATTGCTTCGCGTTGTTTCGATCTATCGGTTTGCAGCTTCGAAATTGTTCGACTACTCCGTATGGTTCAGCTTTCACGGCAACCAAGTCGTTGAAGATTGTCAATTTCATTTCGTTGTTGAGTTTTCATTGCCTGTTCAATCGTGATCGATTGGAGTTGCTGTTTGAGTGGCGATCGGATCGGGATTCGTATGAATTGATAGAGGCGTTTCTGTTACTTCAACGACTTGCTCGTTTGATTGAACATGGTTGACGTTTCGTTGGATCGCGTTTCTCGCTATTTCTTTGGAATGTCGTTTGGCGAGTTTCTGCAAACATTTTTTACTGCTTTTGATTATGATTGGAACTTTGCATACGATCGTGATCGAGTAAGAGATGGTTTGAATCGTGTTCGTAACATGTTGGGTGATGTGGTGTACTTGTTTCTTTTTGATTGTGTGGACAGTTGTGATTATGATTGTTTGTATTTCAGAAATTTGTTTGTCTTTGTGAATCATTTGGAACAGTTGCATGATTGGAATTTGTCTTGTCATCGTTTCTTGTAGATTGTGTGAATATGTCTATCGTGTCTATCAAACGTGGCTTTTGGAATCGTTGTCGACATTCGTGGACTCGAGATGAATCGTGTCAGCATCTGTATTTTCGTGTGAAATTCAGAAAATCTAAAATTGATGCTGTGAATTTCTGTGCTTTTGCTGCACATTGATTCGTCAATTTTTCGATCGAGTACTTTTGGCGTGATTCTACATCGAGTTGTGGTTTTGTCGTGACATATCCTCATTTCGCATTGACTTACCTTTTCGAGTTGTGTGACGTTGATCCACATGTGGTCATTTTGTCGTTCCTTGTCGAACATGGACGATTAGATTTGCGTATGTCTTTAGGTTGGCATTCTTGGCGTGATGAACGGTTTTTGGTTGCTGCTGTTTCTTCTGTGTATGACTTTTTGGATTTTGTTTCTAGAGATCAACACTTTTCTTTTGATTTTGGTAGGGGTTGTCGGTTGATGTTGTCACGTGATGTACATTTTTGATGTGTCCTTTTCATTTTTAGATGAGCTGTAATTCGTCTTTGAATCGTTGTGTGCATGATGAATGGGTCTGGACGTGTCGGTTTCACTATTCCAGTCTCACTTTATCACTCGTTAACGATTTGTATCTCGCGTTTTGTGATGAGCGTGGCATCCTTGTGCGAAGTCTGTTGTCTTTTAGTTCGCTGTATATCACGATGCATAATTGTTTCCTCAAGTATGCGATCGAATGCATGAGTCTGAACGTGACGCGAGTGGAGGGAAACCATTTGCAGTTTCATTTGGTGTTGGAGTATGACCCTGATCGTGTGACTGTTTGGCGACGGAGGCGAATCGTGTCTGAAGTTGAATCTTGTTTGAAATTTGAATCAGGTGTTTCGTCTGTGGATAGGCCTCGGTTGTTGTGTCGTGGTTGTGTTGTCTGTACGTGTGGTGTTGAGCCCTGTCGAGTGAAACGATATTTGAAGTATGTTGTTTTGGGTAACGATATTTATTTTTAATTGTTTGCTCGCCGCTTCATCTTGTGTGAATCTTGGTTTTTCTTCTGTTTTTTTTTTAGTTATGGCATCATCTTGTTGCAATCTGTTTTGCGAGAATCACAATGATGCAGCGTTTCATGCTGATCATCATTCAACTTGCAACATTTGTAATTTGTGTTTGTGTTCCTTATTGAATGATGATGATTGTACCGGAGAATTGCATTTTGACGAATCGCCGACAGTTGTATCGATGCAAGAGGATGGCGTGCCGCACGCATGTGAGACTGTCGGTGATGCTTTGACTTGTTCCTTGTGTTGCGGTAGGGTTCGCGTTAATATGGCACATTCTTGTTTGTTTTCTGGCGATGAAGACTGCGTTCTTTGTTTAATATATATGCCCGTTTTGTATTTGGAGGATGATGATTAAATTTCTGTCGTGTATTTTTATGAATGTTTGTGTATCCTGTATGGTATTCTGTTTGGTATATGAAAATAAAATGATTGAATTGATGTTGTTTTTTCTTCGTGTCTCTCATTTTGTTTTGTCTGTGATGAACTGTGATTGTGATGAACCCTAACCCAAGGAGTTTGAAAATTGGCACTAATGGTGATGTCTTGACGATTAGCAAAATTGCAAATTGACTTGTTGGTGACTCTTGTCAACATTGTGGGTAGACTTGTTGATGACTCTTTTGGTATTTTTGAGAAACCGTTTTCTGTTCTCGACATTTGATTCATATGTGCATCTGACGTTTCAGTAAGTTGATTGAACATGAATTCTTTCCTTACCTATGTTGATGGTGGTCATGTGGCTGTAGTCATTGGTCAAAACGAGGTCACAAAGCTCTACAAATTTGTCAAGCATGGGGGTGTTTCTTCGCCCATTGACCATCTGCATGATGTTATCATGGGATGAAATTACCGTTGGACGTGTTTAAGAGATTATTGTTTTACGTGTTTTGTGGGATTGGTCTTCGAATTATTGTGGTGTTGAAGTTGAGCATTTTGTGTGTCATTTCTCGATATTTAAACATCCTGTTTTGTCTTGGAAATGTTGTTTGGGTATGTATGTGCATTGTGGCGTTCCTTTCTCATAAATTTGGTAGGTTTTCAGTCATTGATTCTGCAATTGATAATGTATTTGGCATTTTGGATTGCGGAAAAAAGTTGTTCTTGTCTGGACATTGCTCTGCTTTTGGAATGGTGCATGATATCTGATAAAAATGGTGTGTTGATGTGAATGAGAGAATTGTGAAAAAATGGTAGTGAAGACATGAGTCTTTACATTGTGTGGTTCATATTTTTTATGTATTGATGTTTTTTTTTCTGTATAATGTCTCTGTCTTTGATATTCTTCAGGTGTTCAAAATGAATAGCAATATCAATGTGATTGAAGAAAATGGTTTCTATGATGTTGTTGATCATGTCATGATGGTCAGCAGTGTGTTGTATGCCGTTCAAAATTTTCGTTTGGCTGTTCCACACCATGTCACTTCTGATCTTGGATGGCAAGGTGTGAGTGGAAGGGTCATTCCGGTCGTTCCGGCCGATGATCCGCATGGGTTTTCTTTTACCGATGAATCTGGTCCCGCCGTGGGTGATGTTGTTCTGTATCGTGATGGTCGATACAATTGGTATCAGATGATAGTTGGACAGAACTCTGACGATCCTATCGACTTCGATGTCTTGCGTCGAGTTTTTCGCATCGTTCGCGATCATTGTGACACACGTACTGTTGTCGCTTTGCATTTTCCGATTGTGTTTTCTGATCTTGTTGTGGATGATGTTGAACCTCTGCTGAATGACGCCTTTGCAGATTTCAGTGCTCCGCTTACTGTGGTTACCGAATGTTTCGTGCTCCCAGGCCTTCATGCGTTGTGATGTATTTTGTTTATCGTTTCAGCATCAGATATGGATAGCGTAGCACGGTGGTCGATTCCACCTGAAATCCTCCCAGTGTGACGTCACCGGAGCCGTGAAAAAAAATCCAACATGGCGGAT
>JAOBRC010299017.1:0-13471 GCA_027575255.1 Scolionema suvaense
ATCAGGCGTAGGCTGCTGCATTTAACAATTTAATGCACGATGAACCATTAAGTAAGATACAGTATCCAGTGTAAAATCTTGTTTTTGTGGACCTAACCCTTAATTGGAAATATTGACCAAAAAGAATGAAGCTCCTTATGTATCCTCTTTTTGACTCTTGCTGTAGTGGAAGAGTCCTATAAATATGTCTGTGTGTGTCTGTCTGTCCCGTAGCCAATGCATTTTCTCTGACAAATTTTCTGAAAGTTTTAGTGAAGGTCGATTGAGGAGAAAATGATTATGGAAAAGTTTTTTAGTTTAGTTTGGAGGTGACAATTTACCCGAAAACATGGCCGTTTTTATGATTGTTTCACAATATCTTAACTCTGTTCCTGTTTTTTTGAGAACGGATTACGAAAATTGAACAATTTTCCTATTTTAAATATTGGGAAAACTGGTATATTGCTTAGATTCCTTGCATATATAGGAGGAGTTGCAATTTTCTTAACAGAGTTTAATTGTTTTAAGATTGTCAGTTTTTTTGATAGTTTGAATATTTCTGGAGATTTTCTAATATTAGAGCACTGAAATTAATGAAAAACTGTGAGTTAATTGTGAGTTGACTTCAAGTGGAATGCATAAAACAAATTCTGTGACCTTTTCAGCGATTTTAAAGGTTAAGGCAAGTATCAACGCGTTTCAGTCTGTTTTCCAACGCATTTTTTCACATGAAAACGCGTTGCCTTCACTGAACAGTAAACGTGTTGAACATAATTCAGTTCAATGCGTTGAACATAATTCAACGCGTTGGACATAATTTCAATGTGTTGACTTCCGTGAACGGCAACGCGTTGCACTCTAATTGACATAATGTGTTATGTTGCATGAATCTAACGCGTTTCACATTCATGCAACGTGTTTTACATTTTTCAACGCGTTTGAGTTAGGCAACAAAGAAATGCATTGATGTTGCAATCTGAAACGCAAACGCATTGTGTGTGACCTTGCAACACATTTTTCAACGCCTTGCTGGGAAAAAAACCGTTATTACTTAACCTTTAAAATCCCTGAAAAGGTCACTTATTTTAAATAGGATTCCTTGTTAGCAGAAATCAGCTGTGGAGGATATTAGGGTGGCACAAATCAACAACGGAGGAATTACTATTGGGTCCCTCATAAACGTACAGGTTAATATAAACGTACAGGAAGGAAAATCAGTCGAAAATCAATAAACATACGGGCTGAAACAAACGTACAGGGGTTATATGGGCAAATTTTTAGCTATCAGAAACTATGTTTTACCTGTGTTTTGAAGGTTAAAATACTGAATAAAATAACATAAATCCTTCCATGATAAAAATCAAAGTAGCTGCACAGTAAATGCTATTAAGCAGTTGTTTTCACCTGTCTCTGTATTGAGATGCTTGTCAGAATTAACAAACGTACAGGAGCAAGTAAGGCACAGGGGAGCAAAGTAGCACGAAATAAATAAACATACTGGACCTAATAAGGAAAACACGGGGGAAATTTAGCTAGAAAAAAATAAACGTCCCTGTACGTTTATTAGGGACCCGAGAGTATACTTGGTAAGCAGGCAAATTGCGAAAGTTCAATGAAATAACTTCCTTTTTTGTTAAAATTAGCATAATGTGTGAGGAAATTAACACGGATTTGACAAATATGAAGCACTATTGTAGAGACGTCCAATTAGGCTAAAACTTAGCGGGAACATAGTAGGGACTATCAACTTAACTTTTTGGTCAAAACAGGTCTGACGTCATCATTTTGGGCCAAATTTAGACCAAAACTTTCAAATTTTTTTGATTTTTTGGCATGAAATTGCTCTTAAGTGATAAGAAACATCTTGTATATACGAAAACCTCATTATGCCCTATTTCTCCCAATTTTCTCTGAAAAGTCGTTTAAAACATGGATTTTTACCTATTTTCTGACACACCTTTCCTCCACAGATGACCAATATCTTGGGAACTGTATAACCTAGGACCGTGAAATTTTGCCAAAATGTTGCTTGTTTAATCATACTAAAAGACCCTGAACTGCAGCTCTTCATCTCTTACTGTTTGCTTGCTTTAATAAAAAATTTCCTAGGGGGGATACGTTTAATTAACCCCTAGGCAGCATAGGATATGATGAGATACAATTAGGGCATTTCAAAATAAAGGAATGTCAAAGGTTCATTATGGTTGTAGCCACTACTTTGATATTAAAAATGGATGGAATAGACACTGTTCGAAAAACGTGAGTTAGTCCCTTGCATCATCGAATTTTGATAATAGAGTATTAGCTTCTTCTTATTTTTTCTAACCCTAAACGATCCGGGGGGATTATGCCTGCAAGTATGGTATATTTTAACTTTATATGTCCAAACTGTGGTAGTGTTGCTGCCTTTCAATGGGCATTCTAAAACTCAAATAATTGTTTGGGTCATCCAAAACCGGAGCAGATGACTCATTATTTTTGCTGATCAAGGTTATTTTTGGTCACCTTTGGCCCATTTTAAAGACAAATTTGTTGAGAAAGGCAGTAAAACCCTACTAATTCATGGTTTATGTTCCTTTGATACATGCCAGGAGCCAGTAGAAATCATTTGAGGAGACAGACCTTAAATTCGCACCATCAGTACAAAATTTAGCCATTCAACTAAGGTCACAAGTGTACAAATGTGATTACGTCAACACGTTTTTCCTGGCTATCCTGTCACTGCAAGTTAAAATGTAAGAATTGAAGTAACATTATCGCAAAGTACCATTGCCATCTCTTTATTTGCATTTTTTTGCTTTTACGACCCAAATCGCACAGCTGGCATATAAACCCGCTCACCCTCAGGCATTCTATTTGCTGGGCTGTTTAGGGTTATTAAGAACTGGATATCTGTTCTTTTCCAGTTTGGCTCTCATATATGAAGTTTGATTTTAACTATGCGATTACCAAAATCGCTAAGTTTCTCAATGTAAAAATTTTGAAATATTAGTATATCCCACTGGTAATCAAATGATACTGTGTTTGTTTGAAAGTGTGTGACATGCTTTATTTTCTTCTTTCACTGACAGATGCGACATAAGAAACGAGAGTTGGAAGCCAGCTTGAAGAAAGATGCTTACAAGCGGTATAGACACTGATACATAATTTGTTTGTTATTGTTAGTATTTATGAGGAAAGGAATCTGTTAGAGTCTGGCAGAAAGGACATCTTCCAAAATGTCTTGCTGTCTTTTTATACATGCTTCGTGATCATGTTTCACAGCATATCTGTGTGGCAGATGGTATAGAATATTTTAGTTTTTCCTCCAATGGCATGTTTGGAAAATCACTTGTTTAGCAAAGCCTATTTGGATCAGACACTGTTGTTATTGTTGTTGTTGTTTTTGTTGTTGCTGTTTTTGTTGTTGCTGTTGTTGTTGTTGTTGTTGTTGTTGTTGTTGTTGTATTACTTCGTGGAGGAAAAGCTAGTCATGAAATAGATGTTTGACCTGGTGACAGATATTGACTGTATTTTTTTTTCTATTACTGGCCATGAATTTTTCTGCATGTCTTTATAACTGCTTAAAACAAATTGACTAAATTGTGCTCTAACTGCTTGGTAATATTATGCTTCCAACTGTATGGTAGAGATTTTCATCTGAAAATGGTCTTGATAGTTTTATAAAGTGCAAGTGGTAGCTATGGCAAGGTTGAGTTGTTTGAGTGTAAGTAATCATTGTAGTATTGGTAAGATGCATAATGAGCTAGAAAAAACAGAGACGCTTTGGAAGCAGTCCAGGAATGCTTTCTTATAGAACAAGATGGGAGTATTGCGCTCTCTGTTGCCGGCGCTTTATGCTTATGTACTGTTTGCTCGTTGTTGCAAAGTTTTATCGCCGTTTTGTTGCTGTGTAGGATATTGGAGCGGAACTCTGTCTTATGCCGCAACATTGCAGATGAAGGAATGGAAGTATCAAAGGTTATTGTAGAAGAACAGGATCATCAAAGACAGAAACTCTTGAGATTAGTCCGTGGCAATGTTTCGAAAGACGTCGAAGTACGGAAAACATGGAGAAATGTGATTCATCATCTTACTCAGGAAAGGTGAGTGCCCATTCTCTTTTCTGTGCTCTAGTCATGTTGAGAGACTACTCACAAAGGATTAAAATACACCAATTGCATTCCATGAACCATGAAGGTCGCATGAAGTATGCTTATGTTGTAATTCATTCGTTGTAGCTCTAATCTGGTTAGTGAAGAGCATTTCAGTAATCACTGTAGTGTTGAGGTGTGGTGCATCATAGTGCGAACCCCCCCCCCCCCTCCTTTCTTATGGAATGGAGTCTTGGAAAAATATCCGAAAGGGGGGAATTTATAGGATAGGAAGTTTTTCGTAAAGAAAGAGGATGCCGTAAAAAGGGGGGAATGCAAACAATATGTTCATCTGTGAACTATTGAAGTCATAGATCTAAAACATTAGTAAGTGTTTTCATAAACATGGTCCTAAAATTACTTTATGGCAGTTCAGTCTCACTCGATATAGAGAGACCCCTCTGCACACGATGGAAAGTATGAACTTTTCATTGAGCCAGGCAACGCCTCAAAAAGGGGGGAAATTTTTAAAAGGTAGGGGTGGCGAAAAGGAAGGGGATGATTTACTCAGGGGGATGGAACCCCTCTGCACACAATGTTCCTTTCTTTAAATGCGCTCATTTTCCTTCTATATGAGGCCATGATGACTGACTGGTCATGTTTTTGTTAACAATGGAAAGGAAGCAGTTGGTGCATTCATACAGCGATGTAATTAGCTGTAATTGTTCTGCGACTTATACAGAATCTTAAGTCAAGTCAAGTTATTTTGTAACTTTGTCATGTCTTACTTTGCCAGGGCTCCTTGGTTTGACTCTGCCAACTATCCCCGCTCATGGCAGCTTGACCCCACTGAAGGACCATCCCGGATGAGGCGACGACTGAAAAGATGTCACCTTGAAATTCCTGCAAAGTTCTTTTTATCTGATGCTGCTGCTCATAGTAAGTCAATTGCTTGATGATAATGAACTATATGCACAATTGAATTTTCTATTCTAGATGGAGGCATAGACGGGCATGATTCTCATGTAGTACCTTTAGGCCCGGCTTAATAAGTGACAAGGGAGAAATGAATGCATTGCATGTAGTACTTCAAAGGCTTACAGAATCCTTTAAAAAGGAGTAATATTCTGATACTGTTATATACGATTTTGATCAATCACCAGTTTATTTCAGGGTGACTCATTCACATGATGGCACAGCCTGTTTGAGTAATGACTATGTATTTTGCTCAACTCAGATTGAGAGTTCTGTTTTTTCTGTCAATATTTGCCAGAAACTGTTGCTGCCAAGGGTCCACTTGCATTCCTCTTTGAAGAAAAGTGCGAAGAAGATAAGGTGTCGTTCTACAGCTTCAAGACCAATGATACGATTCGGTATGAAGATCAATTAATTAATTTAACTTTCTGCTTGTTATTCAATTGGTTATTTTGGTACACTTTTGGGTCTTCTTTGAGACTCTTTTTGTGTGTGATTGTCACATGCCCCATGAATCTGTGACAAGTTTGCTATTTTCTTTAAAACTCATCTCTGAATGCCAAAGTGCCTTTCTGGGAAATCACACTCTGCCCTAGTAGGCTATAATATGCGCTGATTTTGCTATCCACTGAATTGTTCCTGTCAGTTTAACACTACTCCATGGTAAATGGTCAACTTATGTCGTGCTTGCTGAAGAATTATTATTCCAGACACTGAGTTTCTGTATTAAAGTAGTGTGGTTTCAGTATAAAGGCATGGACTCATTCTATGTTGGTGGGCTTACTGAAAAGTATTTTTTATTATCCTTTATTTACCGCCATTTTGTAGCCAGGTGTATTCTGCTTTGTGTTTCGGTTGGTCAATATTCAAGCCTGCGAAATTTATGCATTCATGATCACCTTCAGATGTACTATCAAATGGATACACAGTCACTCTTGTGCCAAAAGTTTTGACCAAGGTGGTAGAATTTAGTGTGCCATTTCTTTCTATGATAGGTATCTGTATCACTGCGTGCAAGTAACACCAGCTACGAAAAATTCTGGAGAAGTTTTGATCGGTTTGTTTCATATTGTGTTATGTTATTTTAACAGTATAATTCATGAAGCTTTTAAGTTTCCTGATGCGCAGCCATTTCTGGTACCTTTGTTTTGGTTATTCGAATCTGTAAAGATGGTTGTTTACTCTTTCTACACCCATCTTTATAAAAAGTATGGTGCTTGATTAACGACTTTTGTTAGACAAACATCCTTCTAGTGAAAAATCATTCATATGTTGCAATAATGGTTATATTGTATAACTGGCGTCGTTAAATCGGGTTTGGACTTGTTCCCCTTGTGCGGACACTGCTACACTTTTATAGCCCCCTCAACTGACCACACTTAGTTACTCTGAAACAACATCCAGATTTGGTAGGTCTTGTTTCGAATTAGAAAACTCTCTCTGAAGTACCCGCTTTGGCTACATGAACTACCATCGGTTTTGCCATCATGTTGTTTAGATTTGCTCTTTTTTCCATTGTAACTTTCCCCTCAACTTTTAAAATATGTCCTCTCTTATATTTGTATTCCAGTGATTCATGGTAAATGTATTAAAATAAACTAATATTGAATTTTGATTTGATAAAGCTGAGCTCTCCACTCCTGCAAGAGGACTTGAACTTAAGGATGATATGATGGTGCCAGACAAATTATTAATGGCATTGCTTTCATGCAGTCATTGGTCCTGGTATACTGCTACCAGAAAGAGAGAGCATAGTTTCTATTGATGTCATAACCTCACCCCGTCTAAAATTTATACCACCCGTTTTTGTGCCACCGTTTTTGGCTGAACACCCCCCAAACAAAACCGGAATATGTATGTGCAACCGCCTTCTGTTAAACTTGGGGCTTCGGGGCACGGGGTTTGGCATGAAACCCTAAAAGTTGTAAAACTTCGACTTCATTTCAGGCTGAACATTACTTAAAATTGAAGCTGCCTAGCATCATCTGAAACTAAGCCATGTCTCTGAAAAAGTCAGGAGAACTGAGTGTGGATTATGTTCACTTTAATCAGAGGTTGAGATCCTCTGTCTATGTATTAGAATGATTAAAAACACTAAAGAGCTTCTTGAGTAGTGGGTGGTTGGTGATGAGTGCTGTGTGGTACTGCTTAGCGCTGGCAACTGTGGCAGGACCCTGTGTTATGTTTGTCAGTTTGTTGTTTTCGGAACAGATAATGGTAACTGCACCTATCTCAAATTGACATCAGTGATTCAAAGTTTATGGACTTTCCCGTTATTGGAAAAGTCCTGTAAAATGAGGTCTGTCCACGAGTCCATCAACCACAGATGCATTTTCCGGGACAAACGATCAATGGATTGTTCTGAAGGCTGATAAGATTGTATAATCAATAATCAAGTCAAAGTAATGAAGCTACAAATTTCCAAAAAAATTCAGGTTGTGCGTTGCCATCTTATGTCTAAAGTGGTCTGTCCAAGGATTTTTTGGAAGCATTTTAAATTATGCTGATAACTTTTGTGTTATTGGTGGTATGAAGCAAAAGAGCAGCAGCATTAATGGTGTAGAACATTATTCCTTAGGCTTCAATGTGACTATTTTTGTTTCAAAAATTGTCATTTTGAGGGTGTGTTGGAGATACCTCATGATCTGTTTATTAGTTTGTTGTGATTCTTTATTTTTATCTTCATGACTATCATAATCTTCTGATGAACATTTTGGCGCGCCAGCGGCGACTCTGATTCTTCGAGACGTTTTTTTTTTATTTTTGGTGTGAAACTTTGGTTATGTTTTATGGAATGGAATATGATGTCATCTGAGGGGAAACTTGTTATGTGAGCATGGCTATTTATATTCAAAAATGTTTATTCTTCGTTTTTTTGAAACAGTTGAAGATCCACTGATCTCAGTATGCATATTTGCTAGATTTGATAATATTATATTTTGCTGCTGATGTCTTTCAGGTGAAACACATGTTTACTTCGTCAGTGACGAAATTCTTGGAGATCTGAATACTACTCAGGTAAAATTTGCTTTCGTGTACCAATAGCTTGTAAATTTTGTTTGCTGTTTTCTGCAGGGATGCTAGTACTTTATGTGAAAGTAGATAGTGTCAGGATATGTCATACATGAAGTGTTATATTTGGCCCCAGGTCTTTCACCAAGCTGATTTTGATTCATCAAGAAGTGCGGAATATTAAAGCATTGGTCAACTTTTTAAAACATTATGTGTCTGCTGTAAGATGATTCAGAATGTCGGAACAGGGCACACTACATCTGCATAGGGTCCTGTATGTGATTACCCTTATGTTTCAGTAGCATATAATACTTTCATGTGCTGATAGTTTCTGTGATCATGGCGCAGCAATAAGAGCCAAAATGTTGGTGTATATAAAATCTGTTCTCTTTGTTGCTGTTGTGTTGAAAATTATTAGACGCTGCTGTAGCTTTTGTCCTATAAAGCACAGGTAGACAGAGAATACCTTATCATACATCCCGAAATTTGGAATCAAAGAAGGAAAAGCAGCAGGGTATTTTGCTGACCAGTCTGTTAGTTACAAATTTGAGCAATTTTGACAACGCTTCAGGGCTTGTAAGTAGCCCCTGCTGATTGAAATGTTACCAAGTTTGACATACACCTTTACTCTGTTCGGAATCATATTCCTGCCAAGTTCAAAGTTGATTGGTGTGGTAGAAAGGGAGATATCCAAAAAAAATTCTCTCGACCAGTCAGATTTCTCAAGAGTGCCCCTTGGGCCTCTGGACCCATATTTTTAGTATCAGAAATGCTAGGATGGCAACCCCCATAAGCAGCTGGAACCAAGATAAACCAACAATCATCCTGAAACACAGTGTTCTAACTGACTACCAAGTTTCTTCCAAAAAAAGTTAGAAAGGAAAAAGTAGCACCTGAAAAACCTAGCAATAATAGTTTACACTTCAGTTTCTGTCTGAAATTTTCCGTAGGGCTGCTTATCATCTATGGAACATCTTCATGCTGACAGGTAACTGTAAAGTAATTTTTGTTTCCTTCCGTTCACTGTCAGGTTTCATGTTTATATTTTGGCGTTTTAGAGTGTTGTTGGTGATAGAGACGTGATTTCAATTTCTTGGAGATATGAAGAAATTCGGGAAATTTTGTATCGACGATACTCTCTGCAGGTAACAATCCAATTTTCTTCTTGGCATTTTCATGCAATAACCATTGTCTGACATGTTTTCTGCTCGTTCTGGTTTCCTGTTACAATGGCATTTTGAATGGAGTGATTTGACAGCACTGTTATTGTTTTTAAATACCTGGAATTACTTTCATTTGTGCGCTAAAAGAAAGTCACTCATGCTTATTTGACATAAATCTTTGCTTGTCTTAATCATGTCATTGGTTAATAATTAAATATGGGCACTGTAGCTTGCCTATTAGCTTCAGATTCTAACTGTGGGACTTTCAAAGTGGCCTTGTATTAAGGCATTAAGCTTTTGTTTCTTTCTATTTCGTTTATTGTACGCGCCAGTTGTGTATTGCTAATTGCATTTATATGCTATGTTTAAGAAAGTTTTTTATCTTATCTCTACAGGACAATGCATTGGAAATCTTCCTTACATCTGGCAGAACGTTTCTCCTTGCATTTGAAGATACAAAGGTAGTCATTAAATTTGTGTGAAGATGCTAGAACTGGTACTTAGTGATGTGCTAAATGTCTAAGTGCTTGTGTTTATGTGAACTACAAGTCGTTCCTAGTAAATCTCCAATGCGTAGCTGAAGGTAACGCATCACAATTATAACGCGGGAGGAACAACTATCGCTACTTGGTCAGATTCTGCTTTTTTCTCAATGTCAAAAGCTACTCACCAGAATTGGGCTCCACGGACAGAGGTTGCGTTTATTATATAGGCAGTTCTAATCTTCTCTTGCTGAAGTATAGATCGCTTACTATATCCATGCCCTGAATCCTTGGACACTCACCTTCAACACATGCAAGCGACTTGATAGCCATGTGTGTTCTCTCTATAACTACCACCCTCCAAATTGTAACCTGTGAAGGTCCTCATGCATTTCGCCCGTTAGATTTTTGGCTGATTGAAGCGATTGTGTTATGCTTATCCAAAATGTTTCAGCTTGCTATCACATAAGGCACTAGTTATATTCTCAGTTTGTCAGTTTGTTTAATCAACCAGTCAGTGTGTTGCAGCTCTTGTTCAGGACGAGAATACCCTATTGTAGTGTCCAGGATGACAAAATGGCATTAAAAATGTTTGTTATTTTAAGCCACTTTGCGTTCGGTTGTTGAACATTTTCAACAAAGCCACCATGAAAACAATTGTTGCTGTTTTTTAGTGCAGAAATCAATGTAGATGTGGTGCACCGCCAACTTCTTTTGATTCTTTCCATCATAGATATGCAAACACGGAGTTCCTATAAAAAAGAATTAGATTTGTAAAGCAGGAGTGAGATTTGTAGATATTTTCATTGAAGGTATTTAGAGTTTTGAACCTTTTGATGCTTATTCGAAGATATGTTTGAGATTGGTTTTTTTTTTGTTTCAATCTTCATGAAGTTCTCCTAGTGATGTTTCATTTAGGAGTTACTTAAGGGTTAAGAGTTGTTAAGAGTTACTTCCCAGGAATAGTATTTTTTGTGTGTTTTCACATCTTGATCCTGAATTTTTGCCACATGTTACTTAACTTCTTCTGTTACTCATCACCTGTTATCATCAACCAACGGCTAGATAATTATTTTATTTTAGAGCCGGGATGAAGTGTACAAGCAGTTACATTCTCGTGAGCTTCCGAATTTGATCACTGATAAAGTGAACCTGTCCACTTTAACTCAGAAGTAGGTAGCTTTTGTTTTCTGATTTGTGATTGATTATGTACCGATGTATTTGAGTTTCAGCTTGAGTTATGATATTATTGCATCATATTTGTATTCTTGATGTTTTGCATCCTCCTAGTGTTCTTGGGAAAGAAATCTGCTGCTTCAGTATTATTGCAACTTTTCCCAGAATGGGGCCTGTATGTCTGGAGATGGTCTCCGAAGTATAAATTCCATCTTTATGATATGTTGTTCAGTCTTCGGGACTTACTCTCACCTGCCTCGTAATGGTCAAAATTTACAGGCTTCTTATTGGCTGATATCCGTAAGGGCTCTTGCTCTTTCTTTCTGTTACAAAACTTTATGTTTTAATTTGTAATATGTGCTCCGCATAAAACATTGAAAATAGATTTCTCGGGTTGTGCCTGGCTGTGTTGATTTACCAAAACTACGTTTACCTGATCTTGAAATGCCGAGTGCCAAAATCATGGCTTTTATTCAAAAAGAGCCAATCACCTCATGTAGGCATTCACAGAAGATGAGACTTTCGTTTTTGAACTTAGCTAGGCTTCTTATTGTGTACCATGTTGGTTTTGTACCCTGCTGAATGTAGATATAACTTGGAAGTCTAGCTAAGTTTCAATCTTTGTATGAATAATTGGCATGTGTTCATATACTGCCTAGAGCTTGGACACAAAGAAACAATTATTATAAAAAATATTACCCAAATTTCAATGTATTGCTTTTGTCAAAGGAGTTCTAATTTCTCCTATCTGTTTTAATGCTCTTCCACCCACAATGAACTTTTAAACTTTTAAAAGCTGAATTCTGCAAATTATACTCAAGATGGGTCAATTCCAATATCAAATTCTACAAAAAGGTAGGAATATGTTGCTTGGCAATAACCCATAAGATATTTTTTAGAAGGAAGGAAGCTGAAAATGTTTCTAAATGACTCTCTTATTTGACAGTGACTAAAAATTTTTTTTTGGTGTACTTATGGCTTTGATTGTTAAAAACTAATACGATATTAATTTAATTCGTCAATTTGATTCCAACTCCCCATCTCATCTGGATTTGAGTGGAACATGTGTACATTTTATTTTGCTTCTCTTTTCCTTCCCATACATGTGTTTTGTGCTTATTTTTTAAATATGTTTATGTATGGCCGAAGGAAGGCTACTCAACATTCTTTTGCCAATTTTAAGAACCAACTGTCTATGTGCTGGTACATCTTTAGTAAACATTTAGTGCACTGCAGAAACAGCTCATTGTAAGGAAAGTGGTGTGCTCAAACTTGCTGAGATTTCCTAGCATTGTGCACTGAGTTACAAATAGTGTTACTGAAAAATGGTGTGTTCCTCCTTAAAGCAATATATCAGTATAAACGTAGCTTTTTATTTCATGAAAAAAGCTATTGTAGTTCCAGAGGTATCTGCTTTCAAAGCTTATTATTTTCTTATTGCGAACCTATAATTGTCTTATACGTTCACTATATTATTACTAATGCTACGCTATAGTTTCAGTGTTTTGTGTATAAGTCTTAAGTCATTGACCCTAATTGGAAGCAATTCATTCCTGATATTGTATCTATTTCAATGTCGGAACTTTTGGCTAGATATCGTACGAGAGTATCGGACAAAAAGGGACTGATGTTCATAATCTGGGATAATATAGGATATGTGTGTGTGTTCGACCCTTTCAATGATCGTTTCGTGAGAAAGGTGCATGAGCTGGTAAGCAAGCGTACATTGCATTTTTGATGTGTGTGTGAATGTTTGTTGCAGGCTACCAGGAGTTGTTTTTTTATATTGAGATGTGAAATACTTGACCAGTTTTGCCTGGTGAAGTACCCAGAGACAGAAATGCGCTAAGCATCTGAAGGTGCTTTAGCATGTCAAGTAGTTTTTATTTTCCAATGAAGTCAATTTCTGAATTTGATTGGTATCCAGCTATTGCTTTTGCTTAGCTGCAAATGAATGAGCTATAAATATAATAAATATAGTGTGTTTTACTGAGGTTTATATGTGAAAAGTAATGCAATATTGCCTCAAACTGATCTTCAACAAACAAATTTTGACACATGTATCTGGGCAAAGACACTGGTTTAGTTTTTTATCATAGAATGTTGAGGCATCACCGTGTTTTATTACTTACTTCTATCATTGTTTTAGATGGAGAGATGGAGTGATCACCAGTTTTGAGTACTTGACAGAATTGAATAAAAATGCTGGTCGGTCATTTAATGACTTGATGCAGTATCCAGTCTTCCCATTTGTGTTGGCTGATTATGAATCAGAGGTGCTGGACCTGAAGAATCCTGCCAGTTTTAGGTTTGAAAAATTTTTTTTTTTCTATTAAATTGTGTTTGGTTTGTGAAGTTTTCTTTTGAGTCTTTAATGCTTCTGCTGTAAATATGCCACGTTTTGGCAATCACTCCTCGTTTTTAATGTATTCCTAAAATCTCTTCTGTGCTCTGATCAGCAACCATCAATTAGCTTTAAATTTTTTTTGGACAAAATTATATGCTTCTTTTCTGATATACAACATTTTTAACCTACTTAAAAGTAACACAATTGCCTAAGCTTCATTTCACTAAAGGCTTTGTTCAATATGGGTTGATTTCAGTTCCATTG
>JAOBRC010299128.1:0-13465 GCA_027575255.1 Scolionema suvaense
ACTAGACTTGCAATAAGTGTGAGTCATTGTTAAGATCCCAAACATCCCTCTCATTACATGCTCTAAACATTATATTTTGTACACGTTTGTGTGCCTTGATGACAAGTAGTCAGAAATATAAACAGAACATAAGAGAATAGGTTACTAATTCTTCTTATTATTGGTATAAATTTTTGCAGATAATTTAGTAGTACAAACTGCCTAAACTTGGTTGTATTAATTAGTATTGCATTTCTGATTTAAGGTATCTAAACTGCTCGTGTCATTTGCTAAAAATCTAGACGTAAATTTCGCACAGCTACTTACAAGTACGCTCTTCATAGATTCATATGCAGTCTGACTGAGTGATACTTGTAGGATCGTGTTGGATTGGAAGATATACTTAGGGAGAAAGATGGAAAATTTTTTGACACTGCTGAACTAGTCACTGAATCACGTGAAGCCAGGAGCTGTCGTCAAAGGTAGACTGAAACAATCCTTTGCAGAAAGTTTATTATTGTATAGTCTACACTACAAGACGTGTATGAGTTCGCAGTTAAAGCCGTGTTAGGTTATACAGTTAAATGCTTGGATTAGGTTAAAATTCACAGGGCTGCACTATATTTCCATCAACGTTGGATCTTTCCCCGTGTTTCAGTACAACAAGGGCCATCTGTGGAGCTACTTAATGCAAAGAACTTTTTATTTAAGAATGTGTAACAATGAGACTATCTTGAAACAGTGTCATCTTTTTTATTGCTTTCGGCCATTGTTTACGAGTCTGGATAGAATTCATCTTATGGGGTGCAAAATCCATTTGCTGAGCAGAGCTCAATTTCCAAAAGTATTTCCTTTGTTTAGGCCATACTCTTTTTGAAAGCGACCTGCAATTTAAAAAAGACACGTTTTGAATTACATCTCAAAATGTTTTTGAAATAATCCAACACAAAACGACCTTAAAAGACTTTTCCATTCATCTAATATGTGTTCATGATTTGATTTCTGTAAAGCAAATATTGCCAAGAAGAATTTGTTTGCATAAATTCCTTCATTAACAGAGATCCAATAACAATTCATTTAACTTATGTCGTCATAGATTATTCCCCGTTTCCTCACTTTTGATTTGAGAATTGGCACAGATGTGGTTAACGGGTGATGGAAGGTGTGCGTCAGGTTTCAACATTTGTCAGATTGGTGGTTCTTAAATTACCCTAGGTACTGAAAAGGACCAAAAACCCCTAGCAGAATACGGCTTCAGCTCATATCAATTTTGAATTGGCCCAAAAGTATTTCTGTTGTGATTTTTAAGGTTGGAGGTTTGCGATCTATTTTGCTTTGAATTGGTCCTACTAACAACATTTTATGAGTTAGAGAAGTCTTTTTTATCAGTATGTACAACTAGCTACCTGGGCATTCTTTGACTTTGCACGAGTTTGTCTCTGTGGATTCCCCAAGCTGTGAACAATCTTTGCCATCTCCTTTAGGTTCAGGATTCGTGCATGTTCTCTCTCGTGCCATAAATCCAGTTCCACAGCTAGCACTGCACTCGCCATATTCACTCCATTCAGTGTATCCTCCATCAACAGCTTGAAGATGATAACCAGGAAATAGAGTTTGTTCCGAACATAAGTAAATGGGCCTACGATCAATTTGGTCTTATGCATGAATCTTGTGAAGCAGAGTGATATGAGGTAAAATGCATGATATCAAACCTTCATTGCAGAGCCTGGTTTGGGAAAAACGATTTGGGGATATATATTTGTCACGTGATGTTGCAACAGACATGCCCCAAGAAAGTCAATTTAGAAGAAAAGTGAGAAATGCAAGGGAATGCAATTTTCTTGTGTTTATGTATAAATTTGCGCAACGACATTGTTTTGATCTGAAAGAGCTTTTTGTTTTTAATTGAATGAATTTATAGAAAGCTATTGGAATACAATATTTTGCAAAGTCGGCGGGACAACATTACTGAAAGAATACGCTAAATAAGTTGTCAATTTAACCCCATCCTCATAGACCTTTTTTGGGCTCATCCGAACTGGAATTGTGACACACTCACCCCTTCAATAACCATTACTTACCATGAGCAATTATAACCATAAAACTTGGTATAGAGTAGCCCCATATGTTAGAGACACAGTGCCATGAAGGTTGGTCCCAAATAATGCAGATGGCATTGATATTGTAATAATTTATTAAGGTCTCATAAGGAACTATTCTTTTCTGGTTGAAATAATGAGACGTCATAGGAGTATCAGTGAAAGCGGAAATTGGTGCCAACCCTTTCCAAGCATTCAGAAGTCCGTGAAACGGTCTTAATTACCTGTTTTAACCGGCTGCGTTTTTGATAACATCACACATCAAATTTGCCTCCAATGACTCAGAACAAAAAACCTGTTGCAGGTGACAGTTGGTACATTAGAAAGCTTTTTAGCACTGAAACGTTCTGAGAAATTTTGCCGCATAGTTTCGTAGCATTCAATTTACACGCTTTTTTCTTATAAGCACCAGTAAATCAAAAATGAGCCTCGGTGGTGCTTAAAATTTTGGCAATTAAAGCCCCAGCTAAGGGTAAGGGTTCAAGCAAACTCGTCAGACTTTTGAGCTGACTACACTCTCGTTTTTACAGGAAGCAGTGAAATCATTGTGCTTTGAGCAAATCAAGAACTGCTTTTCACAGAATTAGTATTTGACAGAAAAGAAATTAAATGAGAGAATCAGTGAGCCTGAGGCTGGGGTGGTGCTTAGCTGGTGCTTAGATATTTGATGAAATCGAGGCTGGTGGTGCTTATAGCGCTGGTGTTTATAAAAAAAGCGCGTAGTGGTTTAGCTGTAATGGTAAAATATGGTAGCCCTCCCCGTCTCCCAGTAGGAATAGGATAAAAGGGCGTCCTGTAAATTCCGTAAATTTCTTTGCAGAAAAATAGCTCATCATAGTGGCTACTTTTGTAGCATATCAAAGTCCAATGTTCTAAACCAGGTAAAAAAGATGTTGATGCTGAATCCATCATACCTTCAACAGTCTTCTCAGAAATACTGTAAAAATACTCAGCAAAAGCTTTCCCAACACACTCGTGTAAGAGAGACTCATTGCAAGGCTTGAAAAGGTGATTGACGCATCTGGTTGATTTGAGTGCATTATTCTTCACAACACCATCAAGGTCCAATTGACTCTTCCCAGCGTAGCACTCTCCCCAGAATCGAATAGAAAAGAATTTGTACCCTCTTGCTCTGGCTTGCGAAGAACATCGACATGCAAGGCTAAAATTCCAATTCAATATTGTCTGTTATACAGATATTGCTATGGCCGTGCTGAGAATCTTCGTTATATTTGGGTAAGCGGCAGAAGCAAAAATCCTGCATTTGATATCTTGTTCCAAAAAAAACAGATCATAAGCTCTTTTAAAATGACGCCTAAGTATTTTCTAAGTGCATCTTACACACAGGAAGTATCATGCAGAAAAAAACTCTCCATTGTTTCTCTAAAATAGCCACAAATAACTTGACGTCAAGTCTGCTTGCACCGTAAATAAGGCTCACGTTTACTCATGATCTAAAATATCTACTTAGATTAGAACTTGTTGCCCGTCTGACGTAAAACCAAGAGCTTCTAAAAATGTGTTTGGAAGATCCTTGACAATACTAAATCATCCGAAGGGCATAAGAAGCGGTTGAGTGATAGTTGTACACGTGGCAGATGCCTCCTGCGACGACTTCACAGGAACAATGGAGCCATTGCTCACTCACGTGCACCATCATCCAGTAGCTCCTCACTGTGATGCTTGCTCATATAACAGAAAGCTTGTGTCTATTTCGAATGTATTTAATCCATTTCGAATGTTGCATTACTAAGGGTATTTAGCCAGGTAATGCCAGTTTACTTCTCCAATTCAGCCATGAAAAAAAAAACGGGATAAACTGGTCAATTCCAATCAGCGATACAGTGTATGCACATGGAAGGATATCTACAAGAAGATGGCAGTGCATACTAACATTTAAACTTAGAATTTATTATGGTTAGCCTTCAGATGGAGTAAGTCGATACAACAACCAATTTGTCAATTGAAGCCGAGAAATGCTACATTCCAATGCTTCAAAATTCACAAAGACGGCAATGGACCAACTTAAAAAAAGGCCATCGTACAGAAGACACAGTGACGAATGAAATCAACTAGTCATTTGAAATCATCAGTCTGGCTTTGAAGGGGCAGGTGGGGGGAGGGGGGGGGGGTCTCAAGCATTCTCTAATTCCAATTGCTATGGCAATAAATCAAATTGGCAATGTGACCTCTTCTGGCGTAGCGCTTATTTTATCTGATTTGCTCTTATCTAAAGAGAGTCCTCGACCTTTCTTTAGGAAAGAGAACCTTGCTTTGCACGGTGAGGATAAAAGCCGGCGTCTCATTGTGAAGCTAATAACATAGCTAATGGACCTATTGTGAGTTTGAAGACTGCTAATTGCAGTACTGCTGATTTGCTTTGTTCTGCGGCTGTTGAGTTTGCTGCTTAAGCTTTATGTAAAAAAGGCAGACCAAAGCCCTTCGCAGTTTTTTAGAAATTATAGTAGTGGTGTGACCACCCCCTATCCTCTTAAATGATAATCGATAGAGCATTTAACAAATGCCATAGCCTCTATATGCTTACCTGTGCAATGATTCTTTCAACTTTTTCCAGTTGAGAATTATTCCTTGGTGCTTATCACTGGTAACGTCACGATCGTTAATCAGCAAATCCATGTCAGTGCTTTTCTCGGTAAAGCATCCAATTTTCTTGTAGTTTCGTCTGCATGTTACAAAATCTTGAGCTGAAAATTTAAATATTGGAATCATTCTAATTCATGAAATTCAATTCAGTACACATCTGAAAACCTATTTATAATCATTGATTTATATTCATGATGATAACACGTATTAACATGCATCTAAAACTGACAGTATCTCAAACAATTATGACTTAAGGTCTTATAAAACATATCGTATTTTTGTGTAAAAACTAATCAATTGTACTACCTTGAATGACCACAAGCGAATGAAGCAGAAAGATAAGTACTGTCCACGTCAACTTTGCCATCGTACCTGAGATGGTAAAACAATACAAAATCCTTTTAGAATCAATATTCATTTTCAATTACAGGAGGGGAAAGGTTAATTAACATGAATTCCTAGGTTCTTGAATGCGATGTCGTCAAAAATAGAGTGTTTGAAAGGTAATATAAGTTGAGTACGCACATCCCTTTCACGCGGGAAACGAGCAAATATAAGAAGGCTCATCTTCAGGGTATGCTCAAGACAGCTGACTTAGAGGAAAGAACAAAATATTTTAAAATGTCTTATATTGAATAGAGTTGCTAAGTATATGCAATGAATACCAATATAACTCCCGATGCTTCTCCTTTTTGACAGTCACAGAAAGTGTGAGTCACATCACCTCACCTGGCATATGCACGTTACTGCAATTGCTCTTCCAAATGCTGCAAGCTCCACACCCATCGTGAAGATACCAATAGGTCCTAATTCAAGTTAGTCCCGCGAATGGTTCTCCATCAATATTTGTTCAGCTGTTACCAGGAAACTGCGAAGCAATACAATGAAAAAGTAATAAAACGTTCTGAATCAGTGCAGCTTTATGTATACACTATCAAATGTCTGTCTAATGCAATTGATTGCTGTGGATTTCTCATCTACAATTTCGTGCCATTTTGTGCACGAAAGTAATATTGAAAATTCGATTTATAAACATCGTAGCATACACCCAGGGATCTATTCAAATAAGTGGAGCAATATACGCAGTGCACTACGCTTTTGAAGATTCAATGCAGTTCGTACAATAGATTGCATTCATCTCATCCTCACATCTTGACGTATAACCTTTGTAAGAGAATGAGACACTAACACTAACGTGGTATTGTCGGATGACTGCGAGATAGGAAGATTCTTACTTTTCATCAGAGAATTTAGTTCAACGTATTCAGATTGAGAGAAAAAGTCAATGAAACTTTACTCAACAGCAGTCGGGCTACTTTTTCACCCCAAAACTTTACAGATATGCATGGCGCTAGAAACTTCTGCGTACGTATTGCTTTTCGTAGCGTATTTGTGCGCATTTGTCGTTGCTATAACCAAGGAAATTAGTTCCTTGCTATAACGCATTGGTTTACGTAGTACGAAATTATAATGCCTGGCGGCTACACGTGGCATACTGTCTATCGCACGAACATCTATTTCAGAATTTACCTTGCATTATAGGGTTATTGTATGAATTCGTTTGTAACTGCCAATTAGAACCCAGAAGTGGCATGTGTGTTTGATTTAGTATAAAATGGTCCTGAAACCAAAAACCCTGACACATGTTCTCCATTATGTTCTGCACATGAGGACGTAAACATTTTCCCGACGAATTCAATATGCATTTTGCAGTTTTTGTCTGACATGGGCATGGTATGTAAGATTTTCGGCCGTTTTGGCCAAGACAGCAGGCCATTAAAACCTTTGGAATGAAGTTCTGATGGTAATATCTTTAGTAAGCATGATTTGGGATGATAAATGCCTTCATATCAGCAAAATTTGATTTCCTCCACCAGCGGCCAGACTGATGACGTGACGGCCGAATAAACACAGTGGTCCAAAATTTGCTTTTTAACCCAATTAGCGAATAGTCAGAAGACATGTGGGGTTGAGCACATTCGACCCTCTCCCCCGGGCTTACTAGGGTTGATGAAGTCGGTTGCTGCTGGTAGGGTTATTAGAGCTACCCTATTCTGTTTAGGGTCTATAAGGACTATCTGATGTGGTTTATGTAGTTCACGAGATATTACCGCGTAAGCCGCATAATTAAGCCGCATTCTTGAAGGTGCGGCATAATTAAGTATGCCGTTTAGTTTGACGTAATAAGCTATGTACATTTTAAAGTAATACAACGGTCAAAAATTAAACTCAGCTCATGAATACAGCATAAAAAATGAAAATGTTTCGTTTTTACTTCATGTAAAAGGCTTCAATGGTTCTGCCAAAATCTATCTTCAAATTTGGATAATTTATGCGTCCTTCACTAATTGAATCACATTAAACTATGACATCACGCATGACCATCAACAGGGATACTGCTGGCCATAGTAACCAAGCAGTTGAAAGAATTCTGGAGGAGGTGAATTGAACATATCCACGGTCTGCGGTCTGGCAAAAATAGTGCAATCAAACATGTTCACATGTAATATTAGGTATCATTTAATCGCAGATATGCACTAAGTTCTTTGGTCATAACCCACGTCATGCATAATTACTGTGCCTAAAAACGATGGCTGAAACTTTGCAACTTTAACAGTATTTTATTAGGGGTCAGACGACCCCCACATTCACTACGGGGGGAGGGGGTAAATTTACCGCCAATTTAAAAACGTCGTAGAAACCGAAAAATCGGTTGCAAAAACACAAACTATGTATAAGATGTTGGATGGGTTACGTGCTTCAGAAAGATGTGAAAAATTTGATAGTCACGTGACAAGGTTGGCTGACGTCAGCATTTTTCTGGTGACGTCATCAGATTTTATTGATTTTCTTTTAATGTCCATATCTCAGGAACTACTCATCAGACGAAGCTGGATGACCACTCATTTTCTTTATATCAATGAATGAAATTCAGAGAGTGAAATAAAAAGTACTGGTCATGCATAATTAATGATGTTCACCTGATTAATTATGGAAAAGTCTTCAAAATGACGTCATATGACGTCGCAATGCTCAATTGTCCTAAAAAGGATGCAGAATATTCTTGTTACCAATATCTGACTTGTGACCCAGTTTGAAGTTGATTGCTTTATTAGAACAGAAGTCACCAAGAACATCATTTTTGAGGGTTTTGTATAGGGAACATAGGGAAATTTCCACATACCTCCAACAAAAGTCTCATAACTCTCGTCAACCTGGTCACACGACCATGGAATTTTCAGAGAATCTTCTTCGATAAATTTTGCTCTTAGGATGAATTTAGGAATTTAATAAATTTACCCTTTCCCCTAATAAAGTATTTCTTAAACATACTCAACCATGAATAATCGTAAAGGGTGATTCTTTCAATTCATCATCAAGCTTGGCAGGGGACGGTCGCATCTACAATCCTGGTCAAAACAGTTTGACACGCATGCGCGTTTCTGCCATTTTCCGTACCGCAACTAAATGAAAACAGGTGGACAAGTACCGAGCCGCAAATCAGGGCGAGAGGGTTGGCTTTGTTTGAGAGACTTACTAATTCTGACTTTTCAAAAAATCAAGTTTTGGCATTTCTAGGGTATGTACAGGGTGTGGTAGGGCTTGCTTTAGGGCGTGGCTTGGGTTTTTTAATTTTTTCAGGTAATTAAGAGAACAAAGGGCGTGGCATGGTCGAGACTGTAGGCAGAGGGTGCTTAGCACCTGCAAAAAATTTTTTGAAGCGCTTGCAATCCAAAGTGCTTTTACAAGCAAAAGTGCTAAAAAGTGCATTTTTGATTTTGGCTGAAAAAAGCCTTTTGTGCCAAATTTTTTGTCCAGGATTGTAGATTTAAAGCATCGGAAAGCATTCTCTAATTGCCATTGTTATGGTAACAAAGCAAGGTGGCAGTGTGACAATTTCAGGTATTGCGCTTATTTTACCTGATTTGTCATTATCTAAAGAGAGCCATCAACCTCTCTTTAGATAAAGAGAGGAACTTGCTTTTCATGGTGAGGACAAAGGCCAGAGTCTCCTAATGAGTAGCAGCTAACAACATAGCCAATAGACCTATTGTGGGTTTTAAGCTACTAATTGTCGTAATGCTGGCTTGTTTTGTTCTGCGGCTTTGAGTTTACCTCTCGGTTGCTCTATGCAAGGATATTGAACATCCTTCCTCTATGTAAAGCATATAAGGAGAAACCCTTCGAAGTTTTTAGAAACTATATCAGTGATGTGACCACCCCCCAATGTTTGAATTCCAATAGCAACAGATTCCAATGTCCAATGGCATAATAAAAGATTGGAAAAATCAAGATAGCTGCTTCACTCGGAGAGCAAATATCTCTGGAACTTAGCAAGCTTTTTTATGGTGTTGATTGGAATGCAATGTTTTATTGTGTGTCAGGAATTTAAAAAATGGTAATTTAAGCTGATGATGCCAATGAAATGATTAATTTAGTCATAATCATTATACAACTTATTCTTTTTTTAATAAACCCTATCCCTACTGGGGGAAGGGGGAAAGCGTATTCCGCCCCCTTCCACATTTTTTACCGCTACTGCTAAAGCGCTGAATGAAATGCTATGAAACTTGGTGAGTTTTCATAGAATTTATCTAGGAATAGTTTAGTCTAAAAATATTTCCCTAATATACAACCTGCCGTCTGCAGCAGGTGTTTGTTTCGGGCGATTGGAGGAAAATGTGATACGTGACGTCATCAATAAGGCATTTTTGCGCCAATAAGCTGTATTTCTGGTTTCAAAGCAATACACCGGTAAAAAAATTATTTTTGGCATGAAAATAGAGCCTTTGAAAACATGACCGAACCCTTTTATGTCATGAAAAAAGCTGTTATAGTTCCAGAGGTATCTGCTTTCAAAGTCAAGGAGATTTTTGAATTTCCGTTCTGAACGCTAATTATGCATGACGCATGGTCAGACCAGGTGCAGTTCTCCCATCTTAAATGCGGAATCGCTCTTAATTGCAATCATTAGTAAATCTCAATTTTGTTCCATCTGAAAGACAGGTGCAATATGTTGCTTTTAAGGTTTACACAAAACCTTGAAATGTTGAGTTGCGAAGGAAAGCCACCAACCTTAGAAACGGTCTTACATGACGTCATTGATGAGCTGAATTGAGAAGCACAGGAACAATGAAAAATATCAAACTTTGAAGCAACATTGAAGAAGAACCACATAAGTTTTTTTATTCAAATAAAAACCAGTATTCATGGTTCTGCAAGATCTATCAGTGAGAAGAATATCATTTTAGACCGGTGTATTGCTTTAACAGACAAGCAAGACCTTTTCATAGCCTTTTCGATGCTTTGGACTGGGTTGGGACCAATATCCACGGTTGGTGATGCTCTGATGACGAAACTATAAAAACAATAGATTTCTATGGGTGACCTTCACAAATGATGACGTCAACATTGCTACCTGCAGTATTTAGGACCAAACTTTATGCCATTGTGTTCCTCACATATGGGTCTACTTACATACCAAGTATCATGCTTATAGCTTATTGTAAACAAAAGTTATCGAGGGGGGAATCCGCCCCCTCTCCAGTTTTGAGGAGCACCAAAAAGCCCAGTAGGGATAGGGTTGAGAGGTTGAGTTCTAAGGAACTGTTTGCAATGATCCCATTTGAAATAAATTGAATAAATAATCTTGAAAATCAGCTTGTTCTCTGTTTATGACGGGTATCTGTGATGCTACTGACAGTTTTTGTCGATTATTACTTCTTCTATCAGGTGCTGGCAAATTATTGAATAGGATGATTATGACCGAAAAGACATCAGTCCAAAATGGTTGATGTCATCTATCTACAATAGGATGTCAGCATGCTCACATCTGAATTGGAGATTCTATACCAACTAAGCAGGAAGTTGGCAAGCAGATACAAATATTTTGTTTGTCTTATTGACAACCCATTATTGTTCTTTTCAACTTGTATTCTTTCTTCATGATTATTCTCAAATTACTCTAAAAATATGAGATTCATGTATTGTTATGACTTTCATTCACTTCTGAAGACTGCAGGCTTCAAGACGAGCTGGAGCACCATATATTTAGAATAGTCTGTCATTTCTGCAAAGCAACACCTGGTGTAAGTAGCTACAATTCTACCTACTGTTTCAGGAACCAGCTTACAACGAAAATATCATCACGTGAAAGCCAGGTAAATTTTAGGTAGAGTAACCAAGTTTTGGACGGATTCATTTACTAGTTCAGAAAATAAACACACTTTTCATGTAGGAGCACAATGCACACCCCTCCTCCAACCCCAAGGTACAATGGGATTAGCCCTACAGAGATCGGTGTTTTTTACCACACAAAAAAAATTTAGTTGCCAGAAATGTGACGTTTTGTAAACTGTTCCCCAAATTTATCTAGGATTCATCGATGATTAACCGCATGTCAGTTGATATCTAAGGTAGTTTTTGAATTATTGATATTTGTCTGACGCAATTGGACGAACTCCTGGTCAAACTCTTACAGCTTTATCTTCAGATTTTGCTAATATGGACTTGAATGGAATCAACTTTAACGCAGCAGAACAAGACGAACTACTCTGAGAGAAAACTTAATCTAGCCGGTTGTTGGTTGCACGATATCGATACTATGTATTAAGTTTCATATCTGCAGCTGTTGCGGGTGGCTAATTACGGAATGGAGCACAATTAGCCCCCCTCTCATACTTTATAGTTCTCGAGCAATTTCAAAGGATCTAGGGTTAAACGGTCTATGTTAATGTAAGTCTCTATTTTAAGCCTCTTTGTGTCCTGAAAGTAATGTACTTACCCAAGGTTGCATTTATGAACTCATCAACATTTGATTTGGGTCGGATGTGTATTTGGGAACAGGCAAAAGAGTCATTTCGAAACTTCGCACATCGCCTCCTTGCCTGGCCTCAGAAATGGGAGGTTACAATCAGGATGAACCAAATACCGCAAGATATGTTTTTCCTCTATGTCGCTTGAAGGAAGTGGATACCCCGGCTCATTTTCTGTTCATATGCAAAAACAATGGCCTGTGGTTGCTTAGGGAGGATCGTTACGAAGCTCTATGTTCGAAGATTATAGGTGAAGACAACCTCAGGATCCTCTCAGGCTCATGGCACAAGTGCTCACTGGTCACATTCCTGAGAAAAGAAAAAGCCTGTTTTTCAAGCCATTGCACATATGTATAAATACCGTGAAAATTGGGCAGCAGATATTCCTAGTATCAATCAGTTTTGTTTGCTCTCATAGAGCCTTATACTGACACGTACTTGAGTTCCTCTAGATCGTCTCACTTCTGTTTTTGACCAGCCTTCAGATTCATGAAACACTTTCTTGCATGATATATACGTGTGTCAGGCTGTTTGTATGTTTTCTCGACATGGGCGGATCCAGGAAAAATTCTGAGAGGAGCATTAGCAGTAAAATTTTTTCACATAGCAATCCACCATCTCAGGCATTTTGGGAGGATTACCATCTTTTAAGGCTTCGTGCTGGCATGATAGTCCTATAGTATTTTCAGGAATGGCCAATAACTCATAATCTTTCTAATTTATGATGCAGTGAGCGCCTGCCTTGGGTCTACCTTGAAACAAGAAGGTTCATACACCTATCACAAGCCAAAACTCCATCATACCTTCAGCAACCCTGCACGTTACGTCACAAACATCCGCTTGCTTACTCGCTCCCCACTCTTGATAGACTTACTCAAATCAAGGAAGTTAAAATAACTTCCTTGCTCAAATTAAGGGGAGCGAACTGCATGTTAGTGACGCCTCTCGACGAATTGCGCAATAATTGCCATGCTGGTAAGCTCATACTTGCCGCATGGCTTATAGTCTATCCAGTGCGTAGGAAAGTGTTTGCTGTATTTTGGTAGGGGAGAGCAGGAGAAAATGTAGATTTCTATCAAGTCATCAATAATTGGTGGAATTAAAGTGGTTTCATTGAAAGCGACTAATCTAATTAGTTGTCGCATGACTTAGATGAACGTTCGTCTTAAACGCCACGTGGCTGCAACTTACAAAAAAAACATGTGCTCTTAAGTCCTGTGATGCAACTACAGTGTGAGTGTTTAGATGCAATGATGTGATTCGTTTTTTTTGCCTGAATTGAAAAAGCCAGCATGGCATTTAGTGACAACTATTCCTAGTAGTTAGCGAGAGACGAATGTTTCTTACGTCAGCCCTGATATTGAGAACTTACAATATAGCTTTTGTTTAGATTTTGATTGTTCTGTGTTCACGTGATATAATCTGGCCATTCAGAAACGCTTCAACAATACTATCTTGTTCATTAAAATGAGCAGAGATTTTTTCATGTTGCAGCGCACAAAATGAGTGATATAATTTGGCTGTTATGAGATGATGCAGGAATCAGACGTCCATGGAGAAATTAGGCGGGGAGCGAGTTGAGAGGGGACGATGATATTGGCTGTGATAGATAGGGAAATCTGAGAGAAGCATCCGCTCCTGTCGCTATCCCCTGGATCCGCCCATGCTCGATGATTTATTATTATTGTTAAGTTTAGTTTATTTTATTTTATCTGGCAACGCTATATATTGACGGTCGCCCCTAGTGGGTATCTTTTGTTGAAAAGATACATTTTTGTGTTGTAGGTAACTTTTATTGAATGATGATGATGATAATGAGTAAAGTTTGACTGTTCGCGGTGGAGTTTTAATTTGTTGAGTGGCTTATGAATGTACTTAATATCGTTGTTATTAGCATGGACGTATAATTTGACTGGACTACGAACGAGCTCTGCCCACTTGCTGCTCCTATTCAATTTTCAATTGTGT
>JAOBRC010299239.1:0-13465 GCA_027575255.1 Scolionema suvaense
GTGCACACGTGCGCCATACGTGGCTTTGAGGCGAACGTATTTTCGTACTCCTAGATTTAGAATTTAAAAAGCCCTGTATATACAAGTTATACATGAGCTCCATCATGGGGAGCTTTCAGTACATGACTAATATCTGAGACATGATGGCAGATAAGCTGCACAGTTAAACAGAACACAAACAAGTTTGCTGGGGATGGAACTATACTATAACATCCCCCTTATCAGCTAATAATACAAAGTTACAACTATCAGACTGTTGATACAGTGCATAGTTTAAGGCTTGTCTATTCCATAATAGTCAGGTGGTTTAGATACTCCTCCAGACTGAGTAGTAATCAGACGATTGGGTTCGGCAGGAAGTTGCTCAATGGGAGGTTCGCATTGGGCAGTATTATCCTCGGGTTCGTTTTCCAATTCAGCATCTGTATCGATTCGCTGGAGTGCCGCGGTGGAGTTTGTTTTCTGGAGGTATCTTCTGTTGCGACGCAATTCAGTTCCATGTTCGGTGTAGAGAACCATGCAGAGATTATTGACATTATTATATGTGACCTCCCTGAGGCTCTTACTTATGAAAGTAAATGAAGATGCACTTAATTTTGTTACATCTGCTCCTGTTACAATAATGCTAATGAACAAAACTTTGCTCTTTTGATGAAGCCAATTACAAACATCTATTAATAATATATGTATACATTTTCAAATGTAAGAGTGGCCCACCTCACACAGAAAGTATTTAGCTGACAAGGTGGGTCACCCTTAAAAATCTCCTTACAATAATCAACCGAGGCCAGTGCCTCAAGCACCCCCTTGAAAATTGACTCCCGCAGGAATTGAAAAAGCTTACAATTGCCTCTAAACAAGAATGTCAAAAGATTGGCCAATCCCCCGTAAGAAGCAGGGGGTGCTACACTTCCGAAGACCCCTGGTAGAGACTGTTATAACACAAATTGAAAGGTCTTCCACAATATTCATGGTCCTCCCAAAGCAAAAGCAAGGATATTGAAACCGAAACATACGCCCCATAGGCAATCCCACAACGACCCAACGTCAATACTTTGTCCCCTCAGTGTCTTTGACTAGCAGCGATCATCCCCTTCCAACGAGAAAACCTGATTCCGAGAAGGCACATGATTAAAAAAAATATCAGCATCATACCTAATTGCAACAAACAGCTTTCATCACCAGGCAGTGAAGATGGCTCCCATCTAATCATTTGTAAAACACAGTAGCACATAAAACCATCATATATGCTTGACCCTATGACCCGAGCACCATCAATGCGGCCATCAGAGTACATTCGTCTTCCTGCACATATCTTAGCGCAATTTTGTTTGCTTGTCGCCACCCCAACATAGTACCATCCTTTAGCCACAGGTGTTCCTGGTCTGAAGATGCACTCTTCTGCCACATCAACACGCTTAGCTATACATTAAGAGAGCAAAAATAAAAGATACAACAAAGCAACATGTATTAAATTATGATGTAAACCCTAACATTTAATTTTATATTGGTTTGAGCATGCTGCAGTAAATAAGACTCAGTAAGCAGGGTAATGTGGTTGCTCATAATTTCACATGTGCAATGCAATGCTACTTGCAGCTCTGAATCGTAATCTGCTGAAAGTAACAAGGAGTGCTCTAAGTCTGGCTTCAAACAGCTACCAGAAATCGATCCCAATTAACCAAAATGGAATGATAATTAATGCACACATGCGAAGACAAGCACTGTGGACAAAATGACAACAATAGCACATACATATTTCAGAACGTACCTAAGCCAAGGCAGAGATAGTTATCAGCCCAAGAATGAGCACTTGCGCTTTCTTTGATTTGTAGGCATGGAAGACCCCGAATTCTTCCAGAATACGACCAGGAGAAGAAGTAGGGAGAAGTATTAGGCACACACAAGTAGTTGTTGTCCCACGAACCAGGATCAACAGGCTCATACAATCGTACACATCTTTTAGTAGCTATTGATGATCAGAAGTAAATAAATAGAGAAAACTGAACTAATAAAGATTTGTGCAAGAAGCAAAGGACAGTGAACAAGCAGCAAGCACAATAAAGTTCACTATCTATGTGTCAGGAAGGATTCCAAAACAGGCCTTAAAACAAGAATTACAAATGAGCCAATAAGAAAAAAAATTTTCTTCCTATCGCCCAGCATGTCAAAGAGTGCAAAAAAGGACTAAAACCTAGGCACTATTTATGTAAAAATGTAATATTTCAAACAAACACATGGCACTATCACCACAAAACTTCATACGGAAAAAGAAGCACGTGCCGCAGGTCCATGACTTTGTTGTGAGTCATCGCTCCAGCAGGAGAGTAGAAATATGAACTACCACGAGTGTGAAAATGAGTAATTATGACACAAATGTTCGCTAGAGCAAAAGATTCAAACCATAAAACTGAAAAAAGAGCTGAACCAGCTTGTTCAATTATTTAGGAAGTGGAATGAGCTAAGTTAGAAACGTCATGGGGCAATTGCAATCTTCATTTATAGCAAGTCATGCAATCAGTGGACTCCAGCAAATTCAATTGTCAGATCAAAGAAAAAATAGGCCACTCTATGCCCTTTTATATGCAAACCCAGCTACTAACTGCAACAACGAAATCTAACACTAGTCTTCTGAAGGCAGCTGAATGTTCACAATAAATCAATTATTGTGGTGACTGTTTACACTAAAATTTGTAAAAACATATTTAACACAAAAACATACCACACATCACTATTACTTCTCCGACGTTTCACAAGAACAATTACACCAAATTAAATGCACAGATCATAAGATCTTTTTAAAAGCCCCAGTAAATTAATATTTTTCGACAAATGGCCAAACCCACTGTCGAATGAGGATTCTCCGAGGAACGATACATTGTTGGTAACGTAAGTATAGTGTTGCCTTAAAAGAATTGAGCCCTCCAGATATAAGCCTTGAAGTTGGCCACGTTTGGACATGCATTACAATGAAACACTCTATAAAATTATGCTTAGAAAAAAACCTAGAATGACCATTTCGGGAAGTAAATTTCCACCTGCCAGGTGAACAAGAGTCTTGCTAATACTACACATGCTCCATAGCAAATTTACTGCTCTTGAAGTATCTTAAAAACAGCAACAAAAGAGCTACTTCAAGACAGTAATTGCCGACTCCAAGCGGGCCTCAAGGTCTGACAGACATTGATCAAACTTTAGGTTCTGCCGGCACTAAGATTCACACCAAAAAATGATAAATAACTGATCAGAGCCATTATGGCACCAAATTGACAGCCTCAAGTTGAGCAAGATTCTCCCATTAGATAACGCACACGTTGCACCCACGATTTATACCAAAAATGGCAAAAACTGCTGAGCCATTTCAAACTACTTGGAATAAAGCCCAAAATAGATATTTTTGGAGGCAAATTTCTACTCACAAACTGGACAAGATTTTCTCAAACACTTAGATACACATGCAAAATTGCAAAAAACTGATGCTTTTCAGATCATTTGAAAAACCCTGCAAAACTGTCAATTTCGGCCACTTTTAGTTGCAAAACAGGTCATAACCAAGCCCTACTGGGTTTCCTCAAATATGCTCAATGGTCCATCCATTACATTGTGCAATACTGCCACCAAAATTCAAAAAATTAAGATTGTGTTGAAATAATTTTGAAAAACAGGTCACATTAAAGAGCACTCTTGCAAACTTAACTGAGAATCTCCGCGTCAGATCAAAGAAGAGAACAACATGTAAGCCATAAGTTTCCACCACAAATCACAAAAGCATAATGACGAATTCTTGAAAAACCATGACAAAACCCTAAAACAGCCATTCTTGACATAAATTGCCACCTGCACCCTGAAGAACAACATATTCCCAAAATATAAAGCATGGGTTTTAACATATGCTTAGTTGCCTCTAAGATCCAAAACAAAAATGAAAAGATAAACCATTGTTGACACATTTGGAAAAAACCTGAAAACAGCAATTTTCTCACGTAAATAACCACCTGCAAGCCGTACGAGATCTCAGACATGGCACATGGTTCATAATATACGCAGAGAGGCCCCTATGAATCACACCAAAAATGACAAAAAACGGATCAACCGGTCACGACACATTTGGAAAAAACCTTGAAAACTAATTTTTTTGGACGCAAATTGCCACCTGCAAGCCACACCAGATTGCCGGGAGACATGGCATAGGGTTCAAAACATGCATAGAGTTGCCCCTAACATTCAAAACATAAATGACAAGAATCGGACGAACAGTTTTTCACGTCTTGGATCAAAAACCATGAAAAACGCCATTTTTGGGCACAAATTGCCACCTACAAGCCAAATGAGATTTTCTGAAGACAGCGAATGGTTTACAACATGCGTACAGTTGACCCTAATATGCGCACCAAAATTGACAAGAGCGGATGAAAATATTTTGACATAATGTGGAAAAAAATATGAGAAAATTTTTTTTGGCATAAACTGCCACCTGCAAGCCAAGCAAGATTGTCCGTACACATGGCAAATGGTTCATAATATACGCAAAGTTGCCTCGAATACTCCCGCCAAGAATAACAATAAAAAGATTAACCGTTCAAATTATAACCCCTAAGCCAAACGAGATTTTCAGGAGACATGGCATATGGTTCGAAACATGTCTAGAGTTGCTCCTAATATTCACACCAATGACGAGAATCCGAAGAACAGTTTTTGACTTACTTGGGAAAAAACATGAAAATTGCCTTTTTTGGACTAGTATAAATTGCCACCTGCAAGCCGAACGAGAGTTTTCCAGATGTAACACACGTTCCACAGCATAACTACTATTGCCCTGTAGTTTTACACTAAAAACCACAAAAACTAAAGAACAGATTTAGAAATATTCTTAAAAACCCTAAAAATGGTCATTTTGGGGCATAAGCCAAACAAAAAATTTGTTTAAAAATTCTGGCTCCATCACTTTTCCTCAATTACCGATTGCCACCTGCACACCAAATTTCAGAAAAATTCATCAAGCGGTTATCCGGGAAAATGAGTAGGTGACAGACGGAAGGACGGACCGACATACCTCATCTTATAAGACTCTTCCGCTAAAGCAGGAGTCCAAAAACACTAAAACAAGAGCTTATCACCAGATATGAAACATGTTTGTAGTTTGTATTTTGTTCATTGTTACAGGTTTTCTGCAATTGATGCTGCTTGTATGGATTGCATGATTTGGCTTTGTTTCTGTTGATGATGTTGGACAACAGTTCAACAAAATATCTAGAAAAAAGTTATGAATATGATCAGAAAACTTCTCGTGTTGATCTTTATTTTGAGACTTTGCGCCTAAACTACGGTATTTACAACAAAATTGGTAATGGTGAAATTAACTGTTCCGATATAATATGGAATTGCTTTTCACAAACATTACTTATTTGTTCACATCGAAAAGGTGGGACTGTCTATAATCCTCGGTAATGCTGCCTTACACGAGAACATAAAATCATTCCTCCAGTTCTTTTCTCCAGTTTCTTTTTCTTGATGCTGCCAGCAAACAGTTTGGCATGTAGATCTGAAATTTTCACTTATCACCTGGCACAGTTTCCAATGGGAAACTGACAAATTTACTAACTTTAAGGGGAGGAAATGAGTGACAAAGAAGTGGCCAAAGAAATTTCAATGAGGAACTCAACTTCAAAGTCTAGTAGACTAGTCACTCTCACACAATCAATCAAAGATCTCACCTATGTCCCATTTCAGGAACTAGACCTGACCAGTGACGAGCAATCCCCGGAGGGCAAAACGTGCCGCACTGCCAGTATCGTTAATCTAACCTATTCCTGGCAACACTCGGAAGTTCACACAGGGAAAGCTTGTTGGGATTTTGTAAAGGTCGGGGGTCGGGGTCGGAGGTCGGGGGTCAGCAAATTCGGGGTAAGAAAATTTTTCAACTTTACTTATTTAAGACAGAAGCATAGATGGTGTACGAAAGTAAGTGTTAATAAGCTATGAAAGGAACTTGACAATTGAACTTAGACAACTTATAGCGCTAAATATATGAAATTTCATTCGCTATGTCCGAATCTGCTAAATGAGTGCTGAATTCTATGGCTTTCCGACCTAGCCATGCAAGGCCATATAGCATGCACTTATTTGAAACCAATCAATTTCAAACCAATAGGCAGAGACTGATTAGAATCTCACTACAGTCAGCAACTACAGTACACTCATTCTTTAGAAGAACCGGATAATTTGACCTGAGGCTCGCTGTTCTTAATTTTTTCTCCAATTTTCAGGTTCTATTGTTCTTAATTTGTTATAATGTTACAAGGCGATACTGGCTGAAGGTGTGGTCATCTCCAAAATAGGATTGGTTTCTTGACAAACGAATGATGCAGTCAATACAAAACTTTTGACTTCATTGGTTTCCACCAAGTGCTCTATGCGGAGCAAATCTTTGGAATCAGCTCAATTAAGAGAAGACTAAAAAGTGCAGTCATGCACTCCTGTGGCTGGGGATATCGACTGGCTTCAATCTTATGTTTGACTGTAGAAATCACAAGTACTTGGGAAACTTCTATGTTGTCACTGCCTGTGATTCAAAGTGGAAGATGGAAATTTGTCCTACTCAGTTTTTACAAATTGTGCACCTGCCCGAAAGGAGCCAACCCTTCGTCGGGAAGACAATTCGGCTTTTGTTAGAAAGGAATGCATTGTTTTTACACGGGGTGTTTTGAGCCACTGTGCTTTTTATTGGAGGCATGCGGCAAATCTTTTCAAGCTCTCCAAAAAAACAATTGAGCAATTTTTGCTGTTTTTGATGGATGAAGACTTGAGCAAATCGGTCGAGCGATAAGCTGTGTTGGTTGTTTGCAGCATGAATATAATATGTGCAGAGCAAAACCTTTGCAAGAAAAAAGTTTTATGATCAAATGTAGCTCTCAACATGTAGTTCAAAGGGAATTTTATGAATGGTTTTAGGAATGTGTTTAACTTATTCTTGCAGTTTCGTGGTTGACAAATTCCTGGGTAGTTATTTTTTGTGGTTGTTTGCATTTTTGGATGCATTTTTGCCAATTTTTTTATATTGTTCAGATCTACTACAAAATAGAGGGCAGCCAAAAAGTAAAAATGATACGGAGAAAGGACTAAACTAAATTCCCAAAATATATTTAAGTATTTTGGTAATACTTGGCTTTGAATTAGTAACATTTTGCGTTTTTTTTGCAGACAAAATTATTAGCCATCAAAATTCTGGACAATTTTTCACTTGTTCAGGATTAAAAGCATCCAAAACCTTAAGTAGTCCGTGTTCAGTACCATTCTTAGGAAAAATTTTCGTAGCAGGCAAAAAGCGCAAATCTTCAAGGCAATAGCCTTGTTTCTTGTTCTTATTAAGTTTTAATTTTATAACAATATTCGACACTCTTTACCATGGAATGGGGTTCTTATTTTTAACTTTGGGAGTGAAGCGCTGCCTGGAATTGTAGTAAAATTGTTCCTAATTTTAAGCAAATTTCAGGCTCGTGTTCCTATAAAGTTGTTCGTAGAAAAAAAGAGTGCAGTGAAAATAGGACTCAGCCGACGTATGATGGAAGATCTCAACCGGTGAAGTGATGGAGGCATTTGCCCCCCATTTCGAATATCGACCCATGCTTAACAAAGCATCGTTACATACTGACAGGCTGTTATGCCACAAAGCTTGGTGCCTAAGGATAGATTGCTGAAAACAGTTATTCAGGTCAGAACAGTTGGCTTTGTTGTCACTTTCTAGGTAATGTTATGCATCATGAGACAAAAAATAGACCCATGTCTAATCCTATTCATACCGGGCTTTTTGATTGATTGCATAACCCATGGAGGGGGTTGAAATATGCCTCAAGCCAGAAATAAAGCCCCAATAACCACAAAACTTGGCAAACATATTCTTTGGAGTCCATAACCCTTGTTAGTCTTTAGGCGTGAACATTTAACATTCTAGGTTGCCTGTAATCATGTGAGGTGAATCCCAACTTTTGACAGAACTGCAAGAAGTATCAAATATAGTATTGAAAATTCCTCTCGCATATTCTACACTGTAATTCAGCTTTGGATGTTTTTTTTTAAAGTTCAGCAATCAAATGAAGTTGTTCAATGGGTTGAGGAAGCAAACCGTACAATAATATTATTTTGGCAAATTTGACTCCTTCCGTCTATGCCAAGTCACTATGGCAAGGCAACTGTGACGAAACAGGTCATCCTAATGTAGCTGTATTCTTGTTGTGGTTCCTCAACTACAAATTGCCAGCTGTTTTGTTGATATTGCCCACATGAAGGGATAGTAGGTGCAAAGCTATGCGAACTAGGCTGAACTCAATTTCCGAAATCTGTCAAACCCCGCTGAAAAATCTTACCTTGTCCTTTCCCGGCAACCCCCCTGAAAATCGAAATATTTCCTACCCCCCTACCCCACCAGAAAGGGGGGAGGACACTACATATGCAAGCTAGTCAGGCTAGCGTAACTTTGGACATAAACCTTTTTCTGAAGAAATCTTTCACCATTCATGTGATGCAAAAGAACTTTTCACTAAAATGATATGTGAAGGCTTTGCTGAAACATCTCAAAAAGGTTACAAGCTCATAAAGGTGCCACATAGGCAAATCACCCAATAAAACTGTTCCAAGTATAGCTCTACTTCCCCTCTCTTATTCTCTGTAGACAAAGGTTTAATATCTTGAAAATATTTTGAAAAATTGTCACAGCTAAAAGCTATTTCCTATGTTTCATTTTGATCAAGATGAACTATGTCAATAATAAAGCTGCTAGATTAGGTGGGTTAATATTTTACATAACGTCAAGAAATTATCAGAAATGATCCCTCCTTCGGCCTTGTTACCTACAGTATCATTTAACGTGACATCATACATCCCCACTCTCTTTGTTACGTACCGTTTTTGCACACATTTTGCCCATAGCTACTCTCATACAATACTCTAACGTTATAATTCCCTTATACCATATCATATTGAAAAAGGAAGTCTCCAAACATGATGCATAACATTGCATGATTTACACAGACGCATGATAACTGAAGGAATAGTGCGAGTTTAGAGCGTTTAAGAGTTTGGGGCTTTTTTGGTGGTACGTATCCTTCCATAGTGGCCTCACAATCGCGCATGTCATACAAGTTATATACAAGAAAAGTTCGTACGGTCGACATATAATGCCAGCCATAAACGTCAAGAGACTGCCTAAGCTTCTGTTACATCTTCTTGGTTGTTTATAGAATTTAATCAAGAATATTCATCAACGAAAAGGTAGATGAGAAGATCCACTTTTCCATTCTTTGCGCCATCCCTGCTTTCCATTGGATATGCTGGCAGTGCTGGTAGCATTCGGATACGTCCTTGTATTCTGCATATTGTTACCATCCCCACCTCAAGCCTTCCAGTGCTACAGCTAGCTTCCCAGCCAACCTGCATTTTGCCAACCCCTGACCTCCGACCCCGACCCCTGACCTTTACAAAACCCCAAGCTTGACACTAGCCAAGATCCTTATCATTAAACATTAGATAATTTCCAGATGACAATCAATCTCAACTGGCTCCTTTCCTTCCGCTCATTTTAGCGTGGACAAAAAGAGATAATTGAAATGATCCCAAAACGAGCAATTCAGAGTTAATAATTATCCTGAAGTTTCAGCATAAGAGACAAACGTATTTTGGAGGAAAGAACACCACACCAGCATAACCTGAAATCAGCTGCTTCCATTCTCTGCATAGGGGGCTGCTCGCCTAATCCCTGTCCTTTCCTCTACACGGTTAAGAGCCAGAAGCTCCAGTATAGAGGAACGGAAACATCTGATTTCAGGTTACACCAGCAGAAACGGTACAGCTAGAGCCCTGAATACACGTGTGATACAAGACAAACAAAAGAGAGCTTACCTGCCACACAATCATGTTTCACTTTATAGCATGAATACTGTGGTCTACCCCATTCTGGAATACAACCTGGAAGATACAGTCCACAAAAGTTTTTAGAAACTTTATGCAGGAAGATGTGAGTGCACACGTCACTAGATAAACATTTAGCAGTACATGACTCGACAGTATAGTCTTGGTCTTGTAAAACATGAATCGCTCTACTGCCAGTATTCAAGCATCCATGATCACCGATGAATTCTGCACAAGTAGCACTTTCAATGTAAGAACTGCCTGAAACACAGAAGAAAAATATTTTGATCCAAAACACTTACAGTAACCCAAAAGGGTCAGTCTAAATAGTTACAGCAATTTAGACATTATATTAAATTATTATGATGACGGCTTATTGATAATCAATATTTTCTCTCTCCGCATGAAGCTCATAGAGATGAAAATAAAAATAGGCAACTGGAACCTGGCACATTTTCGAACGTCTTACTATACAAAATGTTCAGGGGACACATTACTAAGGTTCTGATAGAACATTTTACTTACAGCTCTACATAGGACCACCAATCTGACAACAAATTGGGTAGTACACAGCAACTTATTCAGACAATGTAATGAGTCAGTGAAACATGGGATTGGGGATGTAAACAAAATGCTCAAGAGATCATGTTCTCAAGACCTGGTATCTACCAAACGGTTTAGAAATGAAAAGTCATTCTCATTTGATATTTTTTACAGTTAATTTTAAGCCCCATATCAGTGGACACCAAGTCCAAGAATTATTCGTTTGGTGGACACGCTGTCCTGACATGGCGTCCACTGACAGCTTTAAGCAAAATTTTAACGAATATCTAATATTCTTTAAACATTATTTTTATGAGCAAGAATAACAGCTGTGCAGTGCACACCACCCATGAAAGTTATTCATTTGGAGGATACACGATCAGGCTTTCCTTTTTCAGCTAAAACTTATCTTATGAGATATTTTTTGATTGAAAAGTTTTCATTGGAAAACTAATGGTTAAGGAAAGACCAAACGATACCGCCGAGCAAGGATCTTGAAAAACGTGATCATTGCGCTTTGATATACATTTTTTGTTCTACAAGAAACTCGACTATAGGAAAAAAAACTTGCATCTTGAATCTCAACACATTTAGCTATCAAACGGAAATAATTACTGTATTACAACAGTTGTTGTAAGCTGCTCAATGCCCCACATGTGTCATAAGCGACAAAACATCACCAGCACTTAAAATGATTTGTGAAATGTGATCCGTGTATCTCAAGAACTTTTGTATGAATGTATACTACAAGAGTAGTGAGAGCTCCGCCTCAGTGTGCAATTTGACAAAATGGGAAAGAAACCCCAGCTGATTACCGAAACTGGCAGATTAAGTTCGATAATAGTAATAGCAAGTAATACAAAATCCCCATCCATGAAGCATCACAAAAATGAACAAATAGTGCAAAATACACAGGAAGGTGGTGCTATCTACTTTTTCAAACATCACTTCTATTTGTACCCACACTTTCAGTAAAATGCGGTGTCAAACAGAAAATAAAGCCGTTATTCTGAAATTTCTTGGTCAAAAAATCTGTAACGGCTAGAAATGATTAGCGGTTATTGATAACGCCTACAATTCTGCTGGTCACGTTTTGCAGGCTTAATTGAAAAAATAATCTCCAGAATGATCTTAGTCGATACGATGTCCGTCGAAACTCTTAGCCATAAAAATAATGACTAAAAATTTACCTCTGATTCTTAGCCATTTAGTGGAAGTCAGTCTTAACTCACTTGCAACACATTTTCCCTGCTGTTAGTAGAACAACAAGCCCACGCAGGAATATGAAGGCCCTATCCTTGAACATCTAAGATTACGAGAAACTGAGGAAAAAACCAGTTCTACAACAGACTGCACTCAACACTGTATCCTAAAACCATATCAAGGGATATCACACATCAACATACTTAACCCTACTCTGCTTAGGGGGTTTCTACCCACCCTACCACGAAAAAGAAGCTGTTTTTGATTTACAAAAGATTCATCAGAGCAAACTGTGCTCAAAGGTCTTGTGTATATCTTGCTTGGTTCCAGCTTGGTTCAACTTTTGTCAGATTATACGAGTATCAATTTTATGGGTGAGAAATTTGACTAAATTTTTAGTCATTAGTGTTGATTTTTCAAGAACGTTTAGGTTACCAGGCAGTTCAAATGAATGAAACTACAAATTGGTGGCAATATCCAAACAACATTTCACACTCATAGCTGCATTTGTTTCCAGTTTTACATTGATAGTTCTAATAGCATTGTTTTCAGCACATTCTAATCTAAGGCATAACGTAATGAACTGTACACAGTTCATTAAATGTTTGTGGGCAATTCAAGTTTCAACCTCAACACAGGACCAGATGAAAGAATAATTCCAAGGTGCTAGCAATTAGGCAACTTGCAATTTCAGCAATGCCTTCTTTGCACTAGGCTTTTAACTTCAGATGACAACTATGGAGTCAATAGAATACCTTCATGGAACCATATTCCTATAGCAGTGCATACCATAGAGACCCAATTAAGTGTCGTCCTTTGAAAAAGCCCCCGCCCCAAAACCAATTTCTGACAAACAGGCCCCCATCCTCAAATAAGCCCCCATCCTTGGAAGTATCATCCCAAGAAAATAGTAGAATTAAGGATTCTAAACATGTCGGAACCAACAAAAAAAATTGCAATGTTTTATCAAAACAACTGTTGACTGTGCCCTTTTTGTTCTCTTCTCCTTTAATCCATTCAGAACACAAAAAAATGTTTTACTTTCGAAAGTTACAGAACATTTAGTACTAGAGAGGCTTAATCAAGTCTTTACGGTACATGACCTTAATTGGGTATTCAACTATGTCAGACAACTCTATGGAGGGCAAGAAACTCCAGTAGCAAAGAGACACAGAAAACACACTCAAAGAAGTAAACACTGAAAAATAACTATGTTATACACACCACTACTACTCCAACTGAATTCCGGATCTTTAAAACCTCGTTCCCAACACAGGAAATTATCTGACCATGAGTCAGCAGCAACGTCTTCAAACTGTACGCAATCTTTTCCAAATAATTTACCATTACTTGACCAGTAAAACTCATCAGGAAATATTGGGTATCGATCTAAAAGTTAATACAATTAGAAAGTGCACTATATGTAACTGTTTTCCAAATATATGATGATCACTCAGAGAATATTATTGCCTTGAAAAGATGGCAAGACGTACAGATGCCAAGCAACTTCGTAGGCAACTGGGCAACATCAATTAACCATGCTTTCAAGTTGTGGCAGTGTTTTCAATTTCCTTTATCTTAATCTTGTTCAAACAACAACGAAGTGATAAAAAGCAGATGAAAAACATTTAAACTTGAGACACATTTGACACTTATCTTGTCCTTACTTCATTTGTACATTCTCTATCTTGAAAACACCAATTCCTCTATCACAAGGCCATGGACAGCAGGTAGATGTGATAGAAGAGAACTACCATTGCCAATGAGCACAACATTAACCAATCAGGACAGACCAAAGAGTAGTACTTCATGCTCA
>JAOBRC010299350.1:0-13460 GCA_027575255.1 Scolionema suvaense
CTTATTTCTTTATCTATTGCTGTTCTATCCGCATACTTTCTAAGAACGAATCACGTGCAAATCGCACGCGATGCCAAGTCTTCCTGGACAGGCTTGTCCTACTGATGTTTGGGGTTCATCAGCTGTGGAGGCGTTTGCTATGGCGTTCGATATCCCCAGGACAGGATATCATAATGTGTGACCGACAGGAATTTCATGTCCGACAGAAAATGCAAATTGCCGGACATCATGTCCGATGGGGTTGGAAAAATTATTTGAAGCCCTGTTAACTACATGAACCCCAGCAACGGGAGACTCGACTTCCGTGCAAAAAGCAGCCTTTACATACTATGATTATTTAGCCTCTTAACGTAATACGTACTACGAGGTAGATCCCTTTACTTACAAAATGCTTGTGGTGTTCAAAATCGATCATAGCATCGTTCCTGCGTATGTGTGATTGTCTGATCAAAGATCCCACATTAAGAAATAAAACGCAATTCGACACGCGTACTTTCTTCTCACATAATAAAGGAATTTTTATCTGATAGAACGTCAGCTGCACTGCAAGTGATTTGTAAACAGGTTGAGGAAGTATCAGCATCTCTGTATCTGATCGCAAATAAATAGCTGGTTCCACAACAATGCACCTCTGTTTGGATACTGCTGATCATGTGGCATGTTGGTGAAATAAGTGATAAATGTAGTCATCCGGTAATTTTTGATGTCAAAGCAGAACAGTTTTTCGCCATAACTGCAGGGCGTCTCTCAGCTTATATCACGGCAGTATTGACACACGCATGCATTTTACCTTAAGGGAAGAAATTTTCGCGGGAAGAAAATTTCGCGGATTTTGTGGTTCTTGAGCAAATCCGCGAAATTAAATTCTCTTTTTTACCTTCAAACATTCTCAACCGCGAAAATTAATTCCCGCGAAATTTATCCACCATAGAACCGCAAAAATAAATTCCACAAAATGTAGCAGAATTCTGAAAATCTTTATAATAATGCATTCTTTATCAATTACCTATGAAGTAAGATTGACTATCTACTGCAGTGATAAGTACAGCATGCTAAAATGTTGTTTTGATGGGGAAATAGCTTCCCAAAAGTTTATGAAAAGTGTTCAGCCACAAAAATTTATTCCCGCAAAATGCTTTGTTTACTATGGACCGCGAAAATTAATTCCCGCGAAATGTCCGAAAAATTTGACCGCGAAAATTAATTCCCGCAAAAGTTTCTTCCCTTAAGGTAGTACATGTACCACAGAATAGTTGAATAAATCAGCGCTGCAAAGGTATCTGTGTTTATTGATTTGATTGAACTTGAATCGCTAGAATTGCGTGAATCGCTAGACACGCAATTAGCAGGGCAATCAAGCAACCTGTCTGGTAGTTGATACCAGATTTATAACGTAGTGCAATTAGGTACCCAAGCAAAGACATCGATGAAGAACTGCAGGGAACGCCACTGGGAAACGGCAGGCGTTCGTCGGCGAACGAATTTAACATTTGCGGCGTTCACCTCGTAGATAAAACTAGGTTGCTGCGTTTGTGCGAACGCACGAACGCGTATTTGTTGCACCCTGGAGGGATAATCTACTTGGCATGCGACCTGTTTCCTTCAATCTTGCTTCATTGCAGTTACTTGTGTGTTTTGTTTTTGTTTTTGTTGTTTTTTGTATGCTGCTATTGATGAACTGCAAAGTGTTCATCTTCCATCCTTCCCGGAAGGTGATAGGCAATTTTCAAAAGATTGCTTTAACTGTGCGAATTCGACTACTTATGGATTTGTACTGGGGATCAAAGGATATTGTGGGAGTAAATTTTTGTTTGGGCATGTGAGCGGTATTAGGTACGGAATTCAGAAGTCAAAGGTGAGATAGTAAGTCATCCCCCATTCTTCTCGGAATGAAAACTAAACAACCTTTTAGCTTTATACTTGCTTACTGCAAAGCAATCTAGGCAATCTTTTTGCATGTTCTTACTTTATGTCCGTTAATATTGGTCTTAATGCCTGGTTTTTAGTTTCTTGGAAAATTAGCAATTGTATGTATGAATATTTGCAGCTTTTTCTTGTTTTGCTTGTAAAATTTCGTTTTTGGATTTATTTTGTATCTCCCGATTTAGATGTTGTACAATAACCTTAACTGTGAGGGCTTTTAGTAAGTGAGCACTTATCACATGTCTTGTATTACACCTGAAACTTTGGCTGAGCTGACTATAATAAATCTGTATTATTTTTGCTGAAATATGTGCAGATGCCTTTCAGTGGGCTTGATTCAACAACTGATCGCTTAACTCATTTTATTCCGTAGGAAGATTTTTTTGGCCACATTACTGCATTGACATTAAACTGACTACCTTTCCATTCTGACTCCCCTTTGCCTCTGAACAATGATGCTTTTTTACCAGTATATGCTGCACACAGTCGGAAAGCCAGAAAGATATCTTTACAGCATTGTTTCTGGGGGAGGGGAGGGGGCGGAAGAGTTGCACTCTGCTTGATTTGGACCCAAGTGCCAATACATTTTGAGCGAGATTGTAGCTACAGCTATATAATAGCTAGCAAACACACATTCACAAAAGCATCTGATAAAGGCACATTTCGTCTATTATCTACCAATAGGATAGTTGGTCGCAACGAAGTATGGGGACTGCACAAACAAATGCCCACAAGGAAACAGTCACTCATCCCACAAAACGGAATAATTTTTCGACCTTTTGATGCCAATGAACAAACAGTTGTTCTGACCATACGACCCCCGGACATTACTCAGCATATGTACTTGCAGCTTGTGCACAATAATTGTTTGCTCCATTGCACTGATAGAGCTGTAACCCGTGTCAAAGATCCTCGTATCGACAGTTTTGTGCTTACCTGTTCTTCTTTATGAACAGCTTCAGTAAAACATTGCCATGTTACTGTGCCCCCACATATGCTACCAATTGGTCTAGCCCATATGTGTCCTATTCAATAATTGCTCGCTACTCTTTGTACCACACAACACAAGGAGTTTTCCTGCTGCATATCAAAAGAAAACTGACCTGAAGTGACCATTGCTTGAATGCAGCAACAATTTTATTGTAATTACTGAGTTCTATATGTCCTACTACACACATTCGGATGGATGAAATGCATAACATTTATTGTTGTCCTCTCAGCAATCAGCTAGCACTTCAGCAGCTATTGATTGCTTCCTCTCGCTGTTTCCCCGCAACGATGCAAACTGGAATCATGAAAATGCAATAGAAGTCCAGGGTATGTTTTTGCGTGTGACATCAATAAATTCGCTGAGCTGTCATTCAGCTAAGATCATGGAAGCCGGTTTACAAAGGTGGCCAAGCTTCTTATGATACACTTATGAAATAGTTTTATTCGTTACAGTGATCTAAACAATAACATTCAGGGTTGATATTTGGGCTTACCATGATCACTGCCCAGGTCAACCTTTCGCTCCATGCACATTGTGTTTATATTCACCTCTTTTGAATTTGTGGTCAAACGTTACAAAATGTTTATTGGAGGAGACTGACAGGACTGTATTGCAATTTTACATTGCAATTAAAGTCTGTTTCCGTGATTGACTTTGGGCATACTGTGAGAAAACAGCGAATCCGGACTAGATATTTTCTGGAAAGTTGAATGCCCAAGGATACTTTCGCAAACAGTGATGTCGCTTGGACTGTCAAGTATAAAATTGTTACAGAACCCGAAATGTTTTCCGTAACAACATGACCATGCGACCACTGATACCAGCCTCCAGCATATGTTCTTCATGGAAATGAGATCCCGAAGACCTTAAGAAAACGCTAACAGACTAAAGCCCTTTCCCAACATTTCATCATTTTCAACCCACCTCAGAAAGACTAAAGGACTATGATTTCCTTAAATCATTCTAAAAGATATGTTGAAGTAATGCGTGAATAAAACCTGCTTATTTTTACTATGCTGTATGTTCATTTTTTGAGTTGTGCATTCACTTTGCTATTTTTTATATTCAGATGAAATTCAGCTGGAAGACATTCAGAATGACCTTGGACCATCTTACGATTTTCTCGCATATTACCTATCTCCAGACGGAATCATAAAACTGGCGAAAGTTCTGCATGTTCTTCTACAGTCCTCACCAGAAATTACATACTGCCCGTTGCTGGAACCTATTGCTGCCATTATGCTTCACTTTATGGATGAAGAGACATGTTTTGCTTGTTTGTCGGGATTACTGCAAGCAGAAAAGAAGATGCATTTGTCACAAACAAGAGGCGAGAGTGCGATGGAAGATGCAACCTTTCAAGATATATGCAAGTCAAATTTTGTATGTATCTTTAACCCTACCTAGGTTGGGCTTTTTGAGGATGTATAAAGGCTGGGGGAGGGGGCCCTCAATATTTTTCGAACAACACATGGTATAGCTATGAAACTTGGAGGGTTAGTAGTTCGTGATGAGAACTCTCCAAAAGTACCCCATTGACCCATCTCATTGTTCCATTATCTATATATACACAATGGTTTTGTTCTCAGGCAACGGTAGCGTGCAGTCTGAATAGGCAAAATAGAAATTACATAATATTCTATGCAAATTAGAGCTGGCGATGCAGGGTTATGTTCATTCAGTTGTTCTGTGTGGGCTTCCTTAACGCTATTCTTCACGGGGGAAGGGAGGGGAGGATCAAATTTTTCCCTTCCAGGATAAAATGCTGAATAACTTTAAAAATTCATATTCTGAAGGCTTGGCAATTTTTTTCAGTGACTGAAATTTCAGGCCTTCAAATAACTTTTTTTTGCGTCAGTCGTATAATCGTCATAATTTTTTTCCGTCGGTCACTCCTTCTGTCATTGACCTGGCCAAAAGATGTTGGTGGCGTGCCAGAAGAGAGAACAATATTTACTCCAGATGCCAGATGAATGTAAGGGATGACTATGCCAATAATGTATAAGGCTTTGCCAATAACGCCCAACAGCAGCCCATGTCTCTCACATATGCAACACAATAGCATGCAGCAAATGCTGTCATATATGATTTAATGTCAATCTACTTGGATAAGAGCACAATAGATTGTGCAGTGAAGCATGACGGTATCTGTGTGAGACATGGAACAAGGCCCCACATCGAACCGTACACGTTATTGGCCTTATCTGTTATTGCTATGCTTTATCTTCTTGTTATAGCCAGGTAGTTGGTTGGTCACGTTGATTTTTCGGTGTTTTCATAAATATGATCAAATATTGGCAATGAATGGCTTTGAAAGTAGACTGAAAATGATGAAAATCGACACTATTTTGCACCTGATTATATAGGAGCAAGATTATTACTACTTGCAGTGCACTTGATAAGGCTATTTGGCTGAGTGAAAGCATAGATAAATATGATTTGGTATGAGGTTATAACCTATGAGTAATGCTGCGCCAGTGCATGCATTTGGGCAGCTGCGAAAGAAATGAAGAACTATTTTCTATGGTTCTACTATTTTCTTCGTCTCAAAAGCGCCTGGTCATGGATCAACGTATTTTCTTGGGTTGTTGGGTAATAAATAACACTTCTGGTGAACAGAAGGATGTAAATGACCTTCAAAGATTACGCACTACACTATTTGTTGTGGCATACAATATCCTGGCTGCAAAGCAGCCTGGGTTAATTGAGGCGTGCAACTACGCTCACTCACCTCTGCAAGCCCCTCAGTTTCGTAACAAGCGCTGTTCATTGCGCACCTCATTTCTTCTCAGTTGTCGTGCCGCTTCAGGCGACTGTCTTCCAATGTTTTTGGAATGCCAGAGCATGAACAAAAGTGTCTGAGATGCACTCATGTATTCTCTAGCTGATCTTTGTTGCAGATCAGACTAGACGTCTGGTTTCTTTATCGATATTTGATAAGCGCTTAATCAGCGATACACTGATCTCTAGTATTTGTGAGGGTTGAATGACGTTCTTTCTACCATTGGTGCATTTTTGACGACATCAAAATACCCCTCGCCTTAGTTTTAAGTCACAAGCGTCTCGTAATGACTTAGCCTACGCAAAACACTGAGAGTGCACACAGGAGTAAAATTTGATCAACTTCTATATTAGCCATAGGAAAAGCACAAAGAATAACTCAGATCAATCAGTTCACAGAATCATTGAACTCGGTCACACCGCATTGATAACGGTGCGTGTGGTGCTTTTTACAGCTGGCGCATGTGTGCATCTGGTAGTTCAAACTTTGCCATCCCACAAGATTTTCCATCCTTCAAAATCTGTGGAGACTTCGCTTAATATATGCTCTATAACACACTGTGCCCACCAGTTTCATCAAATGTGACACACACCATAGGCAAGCATGCCAATAATAACTTTTGAACTACAGAGAACTTGAAATGACTTTCTGAGAAATTGCGCAATCCCATTCTCTGGGCTAATTTAACCGCAAATGTAAAATTTAGTCTACCTGGTGTTATTTTCGCCATGGCCAGAGTGAACATAATGATAGCATATGCTTCTTAGTCTGCTCACAGCCTCTGCATAAATCAAGTTCTCTCAGAGTCTGCTTACTTTGGCGCGAATCTCCGTTTTCAAATTAACAAAATTGTTAATTATTTGCCAGTTTGCGTCAGGTGTTCCTATAGCAACCTCATGATTAACATCAGTTTGTATTGAATCAGTGCGTAAAGTCATGCATAATTGATGGCTTGAAGTCACTGGTGGTGTTAATGTGCTCATTATGGCATAATTACCAAACGCAGAAATGTAACAGACCAAGTAAGCAAGTGAAGCGCAGTGCCCTTGGTATGGTACAAGCTAACGCTTCTATGTGCACTTTGAAACCCTAATACTTTCCACTTTCACAGTCTGTGAAGCATGTTGGTGCACTGATGGTTGCGTGTTCAGGGCTCGCACTCTGACATCCTCTTGATTCCGCGAAAGTGAAGGATGCAATTCAAACTTCTACTCCAGTGATTTTACCTTCACACGTTTAGCGCGCCTAAACTACATATCCAGCGTACCCTGTAATGCACCAGGAAATTTTATGTGACCTAGCCTGGCAAAGCGAGCACGTGCCTGGATACATGGCGTACAACCCAGATTATTAATGAGTATCCAGGCCTCATATTCATGTTAGGCATACAGGGGAATCCTCAAAATAGCTTCATGCGGAACACCTCTCGCATATCTTCGCCTCTTACAGTTTGATCCTTTCAGCTTGCTGGGCTGAATAAGGTGAATTTGGAGAAAACTTATTTTGATAATGCGCCAGTCACAATGACGAAAGGGTCTCTATCGTCGGTCATATAGATCAAAATCTATCGGTCATTGACCGATGACCGACAGCTATTTGAAGGCCTGAAATTTATATTTACATCTTTTGGCCAAGTTTCAGCCACATACCATACTCCGTTCAAAAGTTATTGAACTTTTCTCTCATGTGACAGGAGCTGAGCGGCAGAAATTTCCATTATAAATTACCATAGGAAGAAAATTATTTTACATAAGCTGGCTTTGCAAGGAGAAGAGAGCGATCACTCTCCCTCGCCTCCACACTCTCTTGAAATGTTTGAGGAGAGCTGTCATCACTCGCCTAGGATCCACATCAAAGCCTCACATCTACAATGATTTTGGATATTATCACTCACCTCGATTTATCAGTAGGAGAGCTATACCGCTCTCCTGACAAATACTTCATTGCAAAGTCTGCATGAGGTTTCATTCAACGTTTTCTTGAGAGCCCTATAAATAAGAATCTAATAAGGTATAGCATAGAACTTAATCTATTTTCTTTCTGATTTTTATATTGCTGGCCAAAGTTTGGCCCGATATTCCCTGAATTTTGTTGCTTTTTGGAGAAAAGATGCTGACGTCATCAAAAAATTTGCTGACTAGGGCAAAATGGTTGCTAGTTTTAGATACTGCAACCCAGGCCTATATTCATTCCAAGTTTCAGCTTCATAGCTGCTCTGGTTTAGATTTTAACCGGGGGGTATTCCCCCCCCCCCCAATTCCCGTTAAACCAATGTACTATAATAGCCTGTGAAGAATAGGTTGAAGAGATTCGTTTTCCGTACTAGTTGGGCCTACAAATTGCTTGTATCTTACGTCACTGCCCCTTCTGGATGAGCTGGTTTTGTATGTTAGTAAATTGCACAGTTTGAAATATTTTGTTCCAAATTTTCTCAGCTGTATGTTCAAAATTAGCATTTTTTGTAGTTCGTCAAAGTCCTCCTGGAAAAAAAAGCATGTTTTTATTTTTTTGTAGCGAAGTGTGCATAATCGTCTAAAATCTTTTGTTGAGGAAGATTTTCATCGAGGTTCTGATGTGGTCCTCAGCGCCAACGTTAAAAGAGTGCTATTTCCTGGTTGGAAGAAAATGATCTTCGAAAGACTGGAATTCCCTTCCTTAGTAAGTTCGGTGCTGTTTAGTTTTATTCTAAGATCAATGGTCTTATTTTGTTGTTTCTTTTTGCAGAAATGCTGAATAGCATATATAGTATATATTAGCATGATCGCAGCTTATGTGTAATTCAATTTTCTCTGCATACTACACCCCAAATTGCGTGCCATAATGCCTATAATATGCGCCCCCTCAAATAAGCGTCCACCCTAGAAGTGAAAATATGAATAAGCGCCCACCCTTCGAATAACCACCCATCCTTATATCTTCAGAAACCAGCACTAATTCGAATTTTCGACTAGAAAGTAATTAAAAGAAGACATTGCAAGAAATGTTGAATAAATACAACAGTTTATTTTAGTTGCTTACTTCTTTACACGTTTAGTTTTACCGTTTTCATCATAAGCAGATGGGAAGTTTTTCCCTTTTTAAATTGCTAGTAAATCTGTTTTTTAAATAAGCGTCCCCCTCAAATAAGCGCCCACCTAAAAGCTCCAAAAGTTAAATAAGCGCCTGGGTACTTATTCGTGGCATTACGGTATTTGCAAACCAACCGGAACATGCTAAAACTTAAGACCTGTTCGTAACACATCATCTTTGTGTAAAGCAATGGAAGTATGGTGAGAAGAATACTTTGTCTCTTGCATAATGCACAGCAGTTTCACAGAGCATAAAACAAAAAAAATATAGCCCCATTTTTGTTTTATATAGGCGGTTCCTTTTGGTATGAAAAAGAGCGTCATAGTACTTTGAGGGCGGCAGGCTCCCCTCCCTTCTAACGTTTTTGCAGAAATATTCCCCTGGATTAAGTTTTTGGAAAAGTCACAAAGTTTCATGACTCTCGCTATACTTGTTAAATAGATATTTTGAAGAGTTTAGTGGAGAGGGGTGGGCGAGGGGGGGACATAGTGCCTGCCCCTCTTCCCCCTCACTCCGGTGTGAATTGGGTTAAAGACCTATAAGTGTCCCCTGCCATACATGAAAGCGTTCCCTTCCACTCCCTCTGTTAGAAATATTGTGAGGTTGCAAAATTGCTGAATACCACCTGGCAAATTGCTACCATATGGCCTGTTCCACACCAAGTGCACTGCACTTCACTTGCTTGCTTGGTCTGTTACCTTGGGCAGTGGTTCTGGGTTTGTATGTTATAATGAGTATCTGCTGGGCACATGGAAATGATCAATTATGCATTGCTCTTATGCAATAATAAATGGTGCTAATCATGAAATTGACAAAAACTGTAAATAATCAGTCAACCTTGTTAATTTCAAGAACGGAGATCCACAGCCATGGTGAGCAGACTGGCAAGGAATTATTTCGAGCAGAGGCTGTGAGGAGGCTACCGCTATAAGGCTGTATCTAGGCTTGTCCTGGAAATATTTTGATGGGTTTTGCCTCGGAACCCGTCCTTTATTATCTTGCCCATCTGGCTATGAGACTTGTCCAGGCGGTATCTTGTCTGACTATTCATAACTTCTGAACTGTGCATCCGAATGAGCTGAAATATGAACACAATAATAAATGATTATTGAATGCTAGGATCAGGTGCAGATTTTAGAAGCTGCATAGAAGCTGTCCAAAAGCAATCATTAAATTTTCAGTGAAGAGGTGGGGGCACCTCCCTCTAAAGTAGGGTTGATTGCCATGCTCCAGATTTTGTAGAAAATTTTTCATTTTATTTTGCTCTTTATTGTAGGTTCGCATAATGGATTGCTTCTTGATTGAAGGTCCAAAAGTTCTTTATCGTGTGGGATTTTATCTGCTTCGTTTATTTTATGATTACTCACTCAATTTCCAGCGTCTTGGTGAGTGTTTTCTAATTATTTTATTTGAATCATTTTCTTGACTGTTTATGCCTATAGATAAAGCTAACTCACCAATGGAGAGGAATTCCATGTACTTGAATTTTATAACGGCAGATTAAGCTAGTGATTCTGAGATCTGCAAAATCTATTCTCATTCTGTTTTCATTGATACACTGAATGATGTTGTACTTCGTGTTTTAGGTGTCTAGCTGACTCTGCACGTATGTTTCATTTTGCAAGCTTTGCCAAAGTATATTGACCGCATCTATAAATCGAATGTACACGCTTTATTGCTCTATTTTTACAGAGGACGGGGGAGGGGTTTTGTTAGGTTTTAGTAGATATCTCTATGCTGGATTACCGTTTTATGGTAAAATAGATTAACTTTTCATGAAATGTACTATTCTTAGGGTAAATAATTGGATTTGGCCAAATTAGTCAGTGGTGGAGTAATTTTATGGATGTATTTTTTTCAGTTAAATCGCTGCGAAGCCATGCCAAATCCGGTGATACTAGCCTGCAACCATATTTAGTAGCGTTTCCCAGTTCTCAAAATGGTTTTTGACAAATTTTTAGTTAACCCGGGATTTTGGACCAATGTTCAAAAGTTGCTGTTTTTTATGGAAAATCGGAACACTTGTATCTTTGATTGATGACATTTTGAGAAATTGATGACATCAGCACTTTTACCCTATGCCTAATTGTTCACAATTTTCATCACCATAGTTTTTGCAGTTTATAGTGGAGCTCTGTGTTCTTTGCATTGTGTTTGTTTTCACTTTAGGTTGTCCAACCCCGTATGATTTGATGACAGCCATTGGCCAGCACACAATGTCACTTCCCATGTCACCAGAGATTCTAATTAAAGTAAGTCATTGTGGCCTGTGCTTGTTAAAGAATTTTCCCACTAAATTTGTTTTTGCTTTTATAAACTGACACTATCGTGTAAAATATGTACAGATGAGCGGCATTTGAATGTTATGTAGTTTCTGAACTTGGCGAATGAAATTTCCCTGTCCGCGGAAATAGCGCTCTAAACAGTGTGATCAGATAAAAATTCATCATGTTAGTAAATATCCCTGCTAAAATTAGACGTGGTTCCTGTTGGCTGTGTATTAGTGTTGATTTTATTGTGACACACAATGTACTGTGCATGTCGATGATGAGAATATCATGCTATATGGTATTGGGCTGTGGCTCTTAAAATTTTCGACTTGCTTATGCTTCAAAACATTATTGGCCTTCAGAACAAAGATTTCTCGAAATTACTTGACTGCTTAATTGTTTTGTACTGTCAAAAAAATCTCATCTGAGTTGTGGAAAATGAGATCTGCTGTAAATGAAGTCCACTAAAAATTATATCCTATAAACTTATCCAAATTTTTTTAGATTCATATTTTCTTTAATTTGTTTTTTTTAATAAATTTTAGTTTACATAATTTTTAAATTTTGATTACACAGTTAACATTTTAAACTTTGAAGAACATGGATGGAATTTTTAAGGAATAAATTTTCAAGGAACGTAATCGATCAGCATCAATTAAGACTTGTTCGAAGATCGTAGTTGAACTTATCTCATTGGATAGAAAACATTTACAGTGTAGTAACCTTTTTTGGTTGGCCTCTGGCTTCGCAGATGACCGTAAAATTTAAGAACTTTTGTGGTATAGATTCTTTATGTACTTGATAGCTTGACTGCACAGGAGATTAGCAGTCATGTGTTTGACTATTTTTATTCCTGGCAGGATAGCTCTTCATCTTCCCATTTCAGTACTTGCTTCAGGCAAATTTGCAAAAAAGTATATATTGCGCGTAGAAGCATACAAGTTCTGTTAAAGCTCCACTTTGTATGCACTTTGTGGCTGTTAGCCTTTAGATTGTGAAAGTCGTAGATCTGTGTTTGCTCCAAACTGAAAGCTGTAGATCTATGTTTTTTGGAAGCACTTACTTTGGGTAATTCAATGTTGGTTGTTTGATCGTTGGCTGATATTGGAAACTTTTTGTCTACTCTGACAGCTAATTTATTAAAGGGGCAACTTTAGGTTCGTAGCCAGGCCCTAATCTAGCCAAAAAGAGCGTCCGGTATTCGGACGCTGCCCCTCTCAAACTTGGCTTCAAAAGTGCCCTTTTACTAAAAAATCGATTTAATTCTCCAATTTTCCAAGTAATTTAATGGAACCAAGTGCCCTTTTTGTTGAAAAACCGGACGCTGCCCTTTCATTCTAGATTAGACCCTGGTAGCTACATGCATGCCACAGGCCCCGGTGCTTAGAAACCGTAATTTCCAAAAACCCGTGTCACCCTTGAAATACAAACGTGAAAAAAATTGGGGCCGCTTTATGGGGTTAGTGAAGTGCTTTTTTGTAATTTATAATGGAAACAAATCTTCATTTTTCTGGTGATCATATTGTTGCCTTTGTTTGAACGTGTTAAGTTTTTAGATGCACTTAATATCAATACGATGAAAAACAAAGAGTTATCTTTTGTTTTGCTGATAATTTATATGTGTATATTTAAATATCTATCATCTGTTTAGTTAGAATACCAAGTGTTATATATTTCAAACACAGTCATGTCTGCATAGATATGAATAACGATGTTCAATGTTGGCAAATTTTCAATTTTGTTTGGCTGTTTATTAGGTGCTTTTTTAGGACTTTTTGACAATGGAAATCACACAGGGGCTATGAATGAGGCAACATAGGGCGTTAGAAATATCAAAAAAGAGTAGTTGATACCCTAGAAAGTGACCGGCAAATGCCTCCCACTATCTTTCTATTAAAGGAATCATTAAAAAATAATTATTTTTGTAATGAGTGGTGAAAGGGACAATCTATTCAGAATAGTTTGAATTAAAATGTCAATGTTGAGAAGATATAGCAACTATTGTGCTGATGTTTTTAATTCTTTGTTCGGCTGTAAGTTTGAATTGTTATCACACTCTTATAAAATCCACGGACCAGGGCTTATTTTAGTCCGATGCTGCTATGAACTATCAAACGCAAGGGCTGCCCCTCAAGGTTAAAAACAATAAAATCATTGGAAAAACATGAAAAATATGTCCTTTTTCTGGAAACCGAACGCATGTCCTGCCCTTCTAGAATATGCCCTGCAGACCAACGTGATAACACACTTAAGGTGGTACAGCAGGCAGAAGTGGGTGTCACATATTTGTTCAATACGGCAAACGTGGCAAAGATGTTGGGGAACGATTTTTTTAATTGATTAGCATTATCATCAGAGAAAGCATTCTGAGGAAAAATAAACCCATGCAATGTCATACATGTCAATTATGACGTCACCAAAAAAG
>JAOBRC010299461.1:0-13460 GCA_027575255.1 Scolionema suvaense
TACTAGCGTAAATTGCTAGAAACTGCACTGAGAGTGTAGACAGAGGTTGCAAAACACCTGCAAAAAATTTCTTGAAGGGCTTGCAATGCAAAGTGCTTTTACAAGCAAAAGTGGTAAAAGGTGCATTTTTTATGTGGGCTGAAAAAAGCCTTTTGTCCAGAATATTTTGTCCAGGATTGTGCATTCGCTATGTTACTTCCACATATTTTCTCTGCAAATCCCTGATTCGCAAAAATAAATCCTTGCAAAATTCGTCGAAAATTGAACTCGCAAAAATACGTCCACGCAAAAATTTATCCCCTTAAGATAGCGACTAGCAACCAGCGACTATAATCCCGGACAAAATATTTGGCACAAAGGCATTTTTTCAGCCAGAATTGAAAATGCACTTTTTACGACTTTTTGTAAAAGTGCTTTGAATTGCAAGCAATTCTTTGCAGGTGTTTAGCAACTTCTATCTACAGTCTCAGTGCATTTTCCTGCAATTTAAGCAAGTGGACCGAATTTTTTGCCCTTTGTTCTGTAAATGATCTGAAAAAAATGAAAAATCCCAAGCCACGCCCCCAAAAAGCCCTACTGCACCCTGCAGATACCCTAAAATGCCAAAACATGATTTTTAAAAAGTCAGAAGCAGTAAGTCGCTAAAGCAAAACCTACCCTCTCCGCTTGATTTGTGGCTCGGTACTTGCCGACATACTCCCATTTACTCCTGGTACGGAACATAGCGAAAACGCCCATGCGTGCCAATAAATATTGACCACGATTGTAGCAGCCAACAAATGGCGACTAGCGAATATCAACTACAATCCCAGACGTACTATTGTCCCCTTGCAATCAGAGTTGTTGCCAGAGTTAACCAGGCATGGACAAAGGTGAAACAGAATGTAACTCTGAACTTGGGGAAGGGAATCATTATCCATTTTGGCGAAAATATTCTGTCCGGGATTGTCTGAATTTGAGGTTGTCACGTGGTTGTTTTTCCGGGCTATGTGAATTTTCTCAGAAAAATTTAGGGTTGCTTTCTATGGGATTGGTGTTTATATGTTGTCGTTGGAAGTGCAGTATATTGTAATTTGGTATTTCGTGTAGGGGGAGCCGGGAGGCGGGGGGCGTTTGTGGGACAAACAGTTAAGGATTGCGAATTTGACTCTTGTGCTTCTGCTTGCTCATGTCATGATGCCGGGTTGTGAGAGATGTGTGTTTCATTCTGTGCTTACTTTTATCGTCTAGATATGCTAGCAATAGTAGGGCTGTATCAAAACGAAAGGCCAGAAACATGGCTGGAGACTCTTTTTTTTTTTTGTGCTGATTGATTTCTTCCAAGCGGACTGATATTTTTCTGTTTCATGTTGACTTATAAATTGATGAAGTATGACTAAGGTAGGACGCTCAGGTCTCCTCATGTTATGTTTGAATCTGCTGATATGAAGGACGGACCCACGTTACACACGTCACTTTTGAAAGAAAATAAAGTATATGTTTCTAACACCAGAAAGGCTTGTAACGTGCGTAAGGTCTGTAACGTGGCAGAATTTAGTTCAGGCACAACACACGTTACATTACTTTTAAAATACATGAAGTAGCTGTATCTAATGTCAGAACAGCTGGAATTCTGTGCTACAGGACAGTGCTTGGTACAGACACTTGCCACTCGGTGCTGAGTGCGAGTAAACTGCATTCCTGAGCTTTTTCGTAAAGAAAAATGTGAATGCCATATTTTGTTTTACCACCTTTCCTTGTCATTTTTTTCTTGTCATTTTCAGACCATCTCAGAAATAATATTTCGCCATTTTACCTCTTATCTTGCCATTTTTTTCTTTCTCGACCCTAAGCTGATATGTCCCTGTCCCCTTGGAATCAATTTCGTCGTCAGAGTTAGGCGACCATGGACAAAGGTGAAACAGAATACAACTTGGGGAAGGGAGTTGTCTGTTTTGGCGAAAATATTCCGTCCGGGGTTGTAGCGACTAGCTAAAAGTTCATTATCTTCAATGGGGGAGAGACAATACCATAAGAAGACTGGTTCTACCAATGACCAATGTGCAGATGCTAAGTAATGGAGATCGGGTCCTTGACGCGTTGTGCAGACGGATTTCTGAACCTACGACAAATCATTTCGTTAATTTCATGTGCATTTTCTGTAGATGTTTAGCCGATAAATCTTGTTTCCAACTTTCACCTAGCATCTGGTTTTGATTTGAAGTAACAGAAGTTTTGAAAGCCCTCGTTTTCATCGAGACTCATTTTTTTTTGGTTTAGATCGTAAATTCTATCAGCTACAATTTGGGCCAAGCTGTTGTGGTCAAACTAAGAAGGTGGCCTGTTTCTGACAACATAGCACGTCCGAAACTCCGAGCTGTGCGTCTTTTTCGCCAAAAAATGAATCATCAACGTATTCTTGGGGGATATGGGACGCATCGAAAATACACCAAAAATGCGAAGTTTGCCAAGCATCGCGGCAAGACTTGCTTAAAAATTTTAGATTAAAATTTTAGGTCAAAGGCGCCGTTAAGAGCAAGTGTTTAGAGGTCATAAAGATCATGTAGCTACGCAGAATTTCATACCCGAAACAGTGCTAACTGGCAGAATCTGACATGCACCAAATTATTCTTCGAAGAATCATGAACCAGTTTATCGCATCTATTCCCATAAAGATGCGAACTGGATAGGCTGGCAGATAGATAGATCATTAGACCAAGACATTTTGATGCTGCCCACGTGACATTATGCGTTACATTGCCCGCTACATAGGAGAGTCAGCTTCACTTAGAACTCCGTAGCCACGTTATGCATCAAGGTGAAGCAAAGTCTGGTCTTGGGTAATGTTTCTGCGTTTTAAGTCTATTTGCAAGGCCATCTTTACGAAAAATGTGAACGTGACTCTCAAATTGTGACAAGACCGACGGATCTTACGGACTAAATGCAGTCTGGAAACTTCAGACACACAGTTCTCGTAATATAGGCTAGTATACACAGTGTTGCATCAACCTTATCTATCCTATCAGTATTATTAAGAATTTTTCTACTGTAAATTAACAAATTTGAGCAACATTAATCACAAAAACACAGCTAGTACAAAAAGTGAGTTAACCGTGAGAATAATATTCAGAGTCTTGAGAACTTACCTCCTGAAAAATGCAGCAAAGAAACGTCGATCTTTTCTATTCCTTCTGTACTCTAAACCAACCGATTTATAAGTACGTCCTTGCCAGTAATAGTATTGGAAGTGGTGCGAGGCTTCCTGTTATTCACAGTTCTTGATAGAGCTGACCATGCCACAGTGCAAGGCTTAAGTCATATAGTAGCAGATCTGACGCATAAGAAAAGAATATTTGAATAATAATAATAAATTTGGTTTCACGGTTCGTGATCTTGTGGAAAGCATTGAACTGTTCAGCAGATATGGTAGAATGGTTTCAAGTCGGGGAAGCACCGAGTGCGAATACTTTTATATATGCATTGGTTGGCTTTTTCGACAAGATAAAAGAATATGATAGTCTTGCTTATTGCAAAGGTTTACGCTTGACCTGCTTTCAAGCTTAACGTCAAGCACAGTGCTTAAGGCAGTAGTACATACTTACTCGATGAGCAAGACACCGCTTGCTAGGCAACGGATGCATTCAATATATGCCTCGCTTGATATAATCTTGGCTGAACTCGATCAAGACTTACCTATGAGGAGGGTTATATTACTGTATTTCTTCAGAGACAAAGGAGGGAAGTGAAAAAGGAACAGATATTTTTATAGGACTTTTAACGGCATTTCGATCTTCCTATAATTTTGTCGGAAGGCTTTTCGCAAAGAAACACATATGAAATGTGCGCGCTGCGCAAGCATGAATTCAGTCAATTATTTGCTGTTTACTAGGAACTGTTGCGCAAAATATTTTGAGAATTCTATACTCTTCGACCCTGCTTCCCCTCTACTACAGTGCTGCGTTGAGATGACAAGCTTTATGCTGTTCCAGAGCTGCAGTGTAGCTTGGAGGGATGCCAGTACCAAAATAGGTTCCCTTTACAGAGATCCTGAGAAGAGCAACTTCTCATATATTTTACCTGCCAAACATTATTCCTTGAAAAGGAAGTACGAAAACATCCACGACGCACCTCGATCAGAAATAAACATCGATAAAATCCCATTTTATCTTCCGGTTTCTTCTCATTTGATTGTTTCAATCGAAAGTTATAAGTTTCAGTGACAGAAGATATTTAGTACGCACTCCAGCTTTTGGCTCTAAAGCGTATTCTCATCGAAATCTAACAGTACTCTCGGATAATCGATAAGGGTCGGATCAAGAAAGTTCTCCCGTGGTCGGATTGATGGAGTATCGGACTAATGAATGCAATTGGACAATTCAGCAGATCCCAGGCTCTATCTTAATGCCAGGCCTGGGACCATGGTCTGCAGATAGAATGTCTAGTACGTCAAGTACTGGATTGAGCAACATATTCTCTGAGAATTGAACCCAAGTCGCTGCTGAAGATTGCAGATTACCATGGACGACCGAGATTAGGGTTGGAAGTGTGCATTTCATCGCAGAAGCCTGGGTTCGAGTGTGAAGTAATCCTGCTCGATGAAATCACACACTCTGCTTGTTACCATTTTACTCGTATCGAACGTAAAGAGCAAATGACAAGAATTCGCTCTTTTTCGATCAGAGAATTTTTGTGGAGGAGAATACAGAATAGCTCACTGGCATTCAGGGACTTTCGTAACCTTTTTGCTTATATGGCCATGGATGTATCAATGGTTTGACATGACCGATTTGGCAAAATTTTTGTTTCTATAGTTCTTCAAATGCCTTTAACTGATGCTAAGGAAAACCATCCACCGAACAAAATTCGAATAAAAGTATCCTGCAAGACCCACAAATCGGTTGCTTATAAGTATAGAATGGAGCCTACAATATCCACAATATACGGACTATTTTTTTCCATTCAAGCTAACCATGGAGATCATGTTCTACCATTTGTCGATTGCTTGAATCTCATAGTATTGATTTTTTTTTACTGGTTCTATGAAACAATTCGGTGATCCTGCGCGAGCCAACACTGAGAAATATGCCGAATTTCTATGCCTAATGTCTCACGGCAGTGTACCGTAATTATCCGAAAGAGCGCCCCGGCTTAAATGAGCGCCCCCCTCAAATGAGCGCCCCTCTTGACAAATGAGAAATTTAATGAGCGCCCCGGCTTAAATGAGCGCCCCCATCAAACCAGGAAAGGGGCGCTCATTTGGAAACTTGGAATGTGTGATGAGCGCAGGTGCTCACTCAGATAGTTTAAAACAATGAAGAACATGGGAAGAATTATTACAGTCAAATATTCTTTTTTACTTTCTGTGATAGGGGAGTTTACTAAAACGGAACAAGGATAAAGAAGGGCATAGAGAGCTTTAGCCAGTGTATTTTGTTGCGTCTGTTATCTATTACTAGTACCTATTTTGCATTTTTTGTAATGAGCGTCCCGGCCTGAATGAGTGCCCCCTCTGAAAGGCAGAAAATTAAATGAGCGCCCCGGCGCTCATTCAGATAATTACGGTATACGTAGTAAGTAAGAGGAACGACTATGGTAGACAGTCAGGCAGTTACAAAATTTGTTACAAAGTTACAGTTCTTGGGATCAAGGGCTTCTGTTTAGAAGCCCTTGTCGGGATAAAGCTTGATCATTGGCTTACGTCCAAGTATACGCAGTAGTTATTCACAAAGACCAAGTTCGAAAACTTTCCAAATGTAACTGTTGGAAAAGTGCAAAGGAAAGTGTCCGTACACGATCGATCCATACCATCGTAGCGTTTTTACTTATTTTATACCTATCATGCTTTTTGACTTTGGTGTTAACGTATCAGCTATCGTGCATATAGTAGAAGATATTTAAGGCTTGATGTTCGCAGCCTTGCGTCTCCAGAAGAGATGACAAGAAATTTGCAGGTATTTGTAGGCAGTTAAGCTTCCACATACTTGTCACTTCTCTTTCCTCGTTCTTACGTCGAAGCAACGATCTTGAGAAACGTTTTTCAAGATCGTTGGTCAAAGATAAACTCAGCCAGTTACCATATGGATGCTACAGCCGTTGATAATTATTCACGACGCTTATAAAAGCAGTTTTTTTGTATGTGTTCCAGAACAGGACTGCAAGCTTGACCTCCTCAGCCAAATCCTGTTCAGAGCAAACCTTTTAATTTACAAGCCAGACGTGAGATAGAACGTAAAACTAAAGTCATTGTAAGCATGTTTCACCTACACCAGTGGCTTCGAGAAGCCTTGCCTATACCAACAAGGTGTGTCGGTCGTAGTACGATTGCATTGGCTCTCAATTGAAAAATGTTCATTTACACACGTACAAACATAGTTTTTTTCTGGTTTTCTATCCAGACTTAGATTTGTGAGAAATGTTTTCTTTTATAACCCTTTCGATCATTTCCTACAGGAACAGGAGAGCAAACAAGCTTCTTTTATTTTATGGACAGCTGGTCAAATGGAGATTTCTCTTATAGACGCAAGTATGAAACTGAGACCTAGCATTTCTTTATTGATTATTGTATTTTGTTCACATGAATCTGATACTGCTTCAGATCCGAAATATTTTGTTCGTTCACAGGCTGACGCAGACGTGTTAGGCACTAGCTATTTCTTGTAACTTCTTCATGAAAAGCAAATAGGAATGAAACTCTAGAAGGGCGTGCGACAATTACAATGACATCTAAATGAATCCGAAACATATAAAAGATAAACTATATAGGTCTATAAGTGTTAGACTGACCTCGCGTGATTTACGTGGGAACAGGGGACAGCCATGATTGCTTGGAACATTTTGTGCATTGTTGGACTTCTGTTTTGTCAAGGTAAGAATCAGCTAGAAACGGACCGTCGATAGGTTTTAGAAAATTGACTTGAAAAGTGACTGGGGCCTGCGGCACTCCCATTGAAAACCGACCCAAGGTTGATGAAGCACTGTGAAACACCAAGGAGGTTTTTGGAAATACCAACTAGCTTTTACGCCATCAAGCTTTGCGCCACAGGAAAAAATGTGGGCGAATCATAAGTATAGATTGCTAAAAATTGCCTTGCCTATCTGAAAAAGTGCTTTTATTTTTACTTTTTAGCTAATTTTATGCAATACGACAAAAAATGGGCAAAAAATGGACCCATGTCTAGGGAATTTTAGAGGTTGTGCCTACCTTAAAGCGGCCTTCAATTAGCGAGCAATGTGAAAGAGATGAATTTGAGCGATCAACGTCTTCAATACCTTGGTTTAACTCCGTAATGGAGAAGATAGCTCCTAAACTACAATATCATGGCTTAACCAGTCAGGACAGTACGAAAAATGATGTCGAATTCAACTGCTTGAACTCTTCAAACAAACAGGCATTTCGTGGGATGAAGCAGAGCCTAAATTTTGCAACGAAATTAGGGGCAAGTAGTATGATGACTGTTTATGCCGTCTTATCTGACACTACCGCTTCATGACTCAAGTGCATTAATCTTCAGTCAGTGCCAAACTATCCTTGCCGAACTGATTTTGGTGACGACTCTTGGCAACGATTATGTGCATTTTCGCTGTTCTTTAATTTGTTGATTTTATCGTTTAGATCAGATAGAGGTTGCAAATTTTCATCCAACTGTTCGGCCACGGACGGCCCAGAGACTCTATGCTGATCATATTCTCTGAATCGATTTCAGACAAAGGACCAATGGAGATATTTTTGGTTCACTGTCCACACTTGCCTGTGTTCATTATTACCAAGTAATGTTTCAAGTGTTTTGAGCGTGGCCTGACCTGTTGACTAGTCCCCGAGCATAGTATTACTGCCCTGGTGTGTAAGAATAACACAGGGACATTGCATTTGCTCTGAAACAGTAGTTTTTACCTTTCATACCACTAACTGACTAGACTTCATTGGGCATCTATCCTGTGAAAATTTGTTAAATTTTCGGATAGTCATTGCCGAAATATCACCTCTTGAGAAGGGTTTCACCGAAATTGTGAAGAACTGCTGTAGAGAAGTGAAAACAAAATACAGTAAATCTGGAACTATCACGCAACGTAGGTTTAAACTTTTCCCAGCATCTTCCAGTCATTCGTATTTTCGTATGCATACGTATGACTGTCCCCATACAATTGAAGCCAACTCTCTTTATTCTTCTTTCCAGCACATGCCTCCAAAGAGCATGTCACGTGCGGACGAACTTACAAAAAACTGGGATGCGGAGCAAAGGCTTCGTCTGTGATGACCGAACTATTGATCAATGATCGAGATGTTACCAGTGACCGATATGAAGGCTACATGCTGAACTGGAAAAAGTTTGGTGAATCTGTTCACAGGTGGGCATGAATAAGATTACACACGTTATCAGATCTTATGCATTCATAAGTTTACGCGCTGGTGATTTTAGGGGCTGAATTATTTTTCTGAGGCCTCTGCTGTTTTGCCGTCCCCCGGTCCTAATTTCAGTTCTAGAGTAGATCTGAAATTAAAACTTGGCAGTGAGTTCTCTCTACCCTAAAAGACTTCAAAAAAAAAAAAAGAATTATTTCTTGCCCCAGCTCCTTGAGATATGACGCTATACGTTACCATACGTAGAACAGCCCATGGTTTGCCAAAAATCACATCTTTGCCCATAAGAACGCAAATATTGGGTCACATTGTCGACCCTCCTTCGAAAATTTTCTCGAATCATGAGACTGCTTGACCCAAAATATGTTGACCTTGGTCAGAATACGTATCAAAAAACCCTATAACAGTGAAATGAATCTTGGTTGCGAAACAGTCCCCCAAAATTGTTATTTTGCGATATATGGCACGGGGGCCAGGGTAATTTCGGAAAAAGCAATACGTTACCCCCTGAAAATATCATAAAATTGCTTCTATATAAAAGAAAAAAGCCATAAATATTGACAAGGCTTTCGGTTCAGTACACAGAGAAGGTTCCGGTAAAACTTTCAGTAGGTTTGAGTTTGATCGAACAAGGCATTTCATACATATCTTTGCTCAAAGTTGGAAAATCAACATTCCTCCGAAATGATCAAAACGTGTCGAAAAAAGGAAAACAGTTTCAATTATCTTTACTTTAATGTCTCATATTGTCAACTTTTGACCTTTATGATGCGTTAGCTCCTAAACCATCAAGCTCTAAATTTTGCCCCTTTTCGACATATTTTGTTAAGAGCTTTTGAATGAACTCACGAAACCTCCACCACTTCAAAGACCTGCCAAGCAGAAGCGGAAAAAGTTAGTTTTGCTCTGTAACAATAGGTTTTCAGGTAAAGGCTGAAGCGTTGGAATTTGATCCCAAATAAATTTTTGCTTTAATTTATTTTTGCGAATCAGGGATTTGCAGTGGCAATGTGTGTAACTTGGCGAATGCTCATCAAGAAAAGAGAAGGAGAAAGTTATCGACGTGTGAATTGAGATAAAGAACCAGCCCAAACGCATTATTTTTGATTAACAATCGAAAATTTGTTGTGTTTGCTTTAGGTCAGGCAAAAAAATCGCAAAATTTGCAAAAATTGAATCACGTAAAATGAATCCCTCAGCTTCTCAGCAGTGACAGTCTTCCGGTAACAACTCTGAATCTAAAACATTTCGAATACATCTGCTCACGTTAGAAAAATGCAGCTCTTTCTATGCCAAGTTTTTGAATTTTTTATTTACATTTACTTGTACTTAAAGGGGAACTATGGTCAAAAATGAATTTTAGTTGGTGGTAAAGCTCATTGAAATATGACATACAGTTTTTCTATCATGAAAAAAGCTGCTATAGTTCTGGAGATATCGAGCTTCAAAGTTAAGTAGCTAGCATCTTGCCACTAATTATGCATAATGTCATGTGGGTACAACTCAAATTATCTAAACTTCAATACGGAGGTACCAGTAACTCTCCCATTTTTTAATAAAAAGCAATTATATGTAGGTCCATTTGGAAAAATAAACTCAGCTATCGGACAACTAGGGAAATCGCAATACTTGGCAACGTACCCGTATGACATCATCAAAAATCAATATGGTAGCTGCTGGACTTTTGGACAGGATATCTCGAAAACTACATAAGCTTTCATCATGAAATAAAAACTGGAAGTCATGTTTTACTGTGCTCTATCATCTCTTAAAATTTCATTTTTGACCTTATTTCCCCTTTAAATACTATTGTGTCAATCGATGGATAAGGCTTCCAACTCAGAAATGCAAGTTCGGCCTTTTAGGGTTGACATCTTTAACCCACCTTTAACTTATTCTTGCCCATAAATGAGGCAGAAGTTCCAAATTTTGGTCCCACAGGTGGTCTGGTCTGCAAATAACATGCATTTGAATTTGCAGACCAACAATACGGTTTTCCATAGGAACCAATACAAAAAATTTTAATTTGACGAAAAACGCTTAGCAATGGGAATTTCTGACAGAAAGTGATGTATTGAGGCTGGAAACGTCGCGTTTTAGTAGCAGCGCAAGTAAGAAAACATTCAGAAGAAAACGTCAGAAATTTAATTTTTTTTAAGTCCCAAAATATGAAAAAAATTCGGACTTCACTCTCGTATTTTGAACTCCCTTGCACATGAATTTTTTCAAATTAGACATTTTCTGAAAGAGCTAATTGAAAGCTATCATTTAAGCCCAAAGTCGTTGAAAACGGTTGGACAGACGTGAAAAAAGAGCCAAAAAACCGAAAATTTGACAAAAAATGACATTATTCCCTGCCAGAAAATGGCCACGTGACACTCCCCTGTTATAGGTATGACGACGAAATTTGCACCAAAAGATGCGCAAGTATATTCTGTTTAAACTTGAGAAAATTGGCGGCAACAGCTTCAGCTGTCTTTTCGCAGTAAAAAATCTTAGACTAGGGGAGGGGGGGTGAACCCCCTTGTTATGTTAACCGTTAACTTGTTGACATAACATTTGCATTGTAACAGATATGATTGGCATACGATCTAGTGCCATATTTCGGTTGAGTTTCCGCTCATGTTGGACGGAAGGATCTTAACCATTCTGGAGATGGAAACTGTTGACGCTGCATCTTAGTACAAAACTTGCTTTCCCACCTTCACTTTTAGCCTTGCCTGCCGATGCGCTGCCAAAGCAGCGAAGGAAGGCTACGAATATTTTGGCATTCGATTCTTTGCGGAGTGTTACGGCACGAAAGCATCTTTGGATATGACCAAAGTTGGCCTTTCAAACGAGTGCATCGGTCCAGATTTCAAGAAGTGTGTGCACAGCCATAGCCACGAATGTGTTGGTAAATTAAATTCAGAGTACTTGTACCAAACAGTCAGCAAGATACCGACAGAAGAACCTTGTAAGTATGCATTGTCTTTCATTCGTTATTAGCAAAAAAAAGTTTAGAAAAACAGTTATTAATAAAAGAGATAGAACTTTTTCTTTATAAATTTTCGGCGAAAACTTCGGCAAAAACATTTCGGACAAAAATCAGGTAGTTTAGGACAAAAAATTGGGTGTTTTTTTGCTACTTTGGGGCATCTAAAAATAAAATACCCTTTTGCTGACGACATCAGTTTACGGAAGGCATTTTTTAAAGCTACGCATGGATGGTTTAATTGACACTTTCATCTTCGTGTAAGAGACTTGTGGTATTCCTTAGAAAATTTTGCTTTTCACCAAAAGTTTGAGACCTCTCCTGAAAGAACGGGACAATACTCCGTGCTTTTACCGTGGTGTACGAAAACGGCTTGTTGCAGTTTTCCCCTGTTTTCTAAATATTGAAAATTTTAGATCATTTTTGAATTTCAACACACGAAAAATTTCGGACAAAGAAAGTTTCGGAAAAGCAATTACGCCGAAAAATTTTTTGTCAAAATATTTCGAACTTAATGTAAGGTTTCTGCAACAATTACAGCAACCATGTCCCGCAGCATGTGATCATCATGTATTGTCCAGAAGCGTGAGGAACAAAATCTAAGGAAGAAATGTCTTCCATTTAACTACAAATCTTGCTTCTCGTAATAGTTGCTATGTAAGACTTTTCTGACTTTCCAGCTGTAGACGGTGGTTATTCGACCTGGTCTGACTGGGGCAAGTGCACTGCCCCCTGTGGCACAAAAGGTGAACAATCCAGAGAGCGACTCTGCAATAATCCACCACCGTCTGGAAAAAATGGAAAAGATTGTTCCACTTACGGACCGTCAACGGAACTTCGACCATGCAACCGCCACAATTGCCGTATGTTCATTTACGTAATATTCTTTGTTCTTACCCCGCTTATAGGGTGCAATGAATGCAAGATGCCCCGAAACGGGCATCTTAATGCTACTACATAACTGTTCAGGAATCCTGGTGAACAATAACATGCTGTTTTGACTGCTCCAACATAACAAGAAAGCGAAGGGGTTCCCCTATGGAAACACCATCCACTGTGGCTATGGTTGTGAAATTTAGACCTCTTATTCTTGCCCAAAATTGATGGAGAAGCTCCAAATTTTGGCCCCACAGGTGATCTGGTCAGCAAATTACACACATTTGAACTTTGCAGACTGTCAGTACAGTGTTCCATAGAAACCAGTTTACAAAATTTTAATTTGGCGAAAAACGCTTGCTAATTGGAATTTTCTGACAATAAGTGATGCACAAAGGCTGGAGAGAGTGCGTTTTAAAGGCAGGGCAAGTAAAAAAAGCCATTTTTCTTCCAAAATTTGGATTTTCATAAGTCCCAAAAATGACAAAAAATTTGAACTTAACCCCCGTTTTCTGGACCTGCATGAAATTTATTCAAATTAGACATTTTCTGAAAAAAGCTCATTGAAAGCTATCAATTGAGATAAAAATCATTGAAAACGGTTGAACAGAAGTGAAATAGAGCCAAAAAACCCCGAAAAGTTTGGAAAAAATGACCCCGTGACATCCGCTGTTACAGGTACGACGACCAAACTAGCAGCAAAAGTAAGTAAATTCTTTTCACACTTGCAAAAATTTGCGGCAATAGCTTCAGCCGTTTTTTCGCAGTAGAAAACATTAGACCAGGGCGGGTGGTAACTAGGCGAAGGGGGTGGGGGCTGGCTATGTGGAACCCTCGTTATGTTAACAGTGAAAAAAGCGTCGAAAACGGCAGAAACTTTCCTCAAGTTAAATATAGATAAAGCTAACAGAACATAGCACAAATCGATTCCTGCTACTTGGACGGTTTTGCAGTAGCTTTCACGTTTGTATATTATGTTTCTGAATATTGCATTGGCTTCACTCAATGTGTTCCCTTCTGCTCAACAAGTTTTCATGAGTGTACTCCAATATGTTCGCTACACCAAGGGAGATATCCTTAGTTACATGGTTACCGCAGAAGGATTAAGTCAACAGATCGAGATTCAGACTAAAAATTTTCTGCAAGATTTTTTTGTGATGTAAAGATGGAGAGCCTGATGTTCTTCATTCAATTCTTTTTTCTAGCTGAACCTGTAAGTCCGTGTCCAGAAATGTTAGGAAGTTATGGCCATGCTGTTTTATCGACTAAAGA
>JAOBRC010299572.1:0-13460 GCA_027575255.1 Scolionema suvaense
GCTCTTGTCGAGAGATGGCTTCCATGATTCTGAAGAAGATTTGACATACTGGCAACTTTTCCAAGTGCCATCTGAATACAATAATTAGCTTCAATGTCTCCGATATTAGGTTCATTCGGTGAGATGTACGAACCAAGATACTTAAACAACTGTCTTTTTCAATGGGACATTACGAATTTTGATGATGCTATCTGGATAATCAGTGCCAAGATAGCAGTGATTCAGGATCATCGTCTCAGTTTTGGTTACGTTGATTCGGAGACCAAAATCAGTGAATACTTTGTCTAGAAGTTTTACCAGCTTTACCAGGCTAATACCTAGTCTAGCTACGGCCTAGCTAATCCAGGTGCTAGCTAGTTAGTTATACCCTGTACCTAGGCTATAGCTACCTATTTATTGCTATTAAAGACTCCCGTTACGACTGACAGCTGTTGTTTTCATCCCTGGCAGGCCAGCGGTTGATCCTTTACTTGTTTATTCACTAAATACATGTGTAGTGATCATAATCTGACTGAAACATCGACTGAGTCTTCAAAAACATTTTCTGTTGACAAAATTGGCGCATGCGTGGCAATCTGAGGGCCTCGAGATGCCAGCACCAACGATCGTGCGGATCCTGAGCAAACAGTTGCATGCCAGTATGTTATTACAACCGTGTAATGCATAACGAACAGTTCATGTCATGACATCAAGTCAAGATGAATAGAGATCACCTGATTTGCGTTAGCTATTTCCTTCGTGCATTCTCATCTTTTAACTCCACTGAACTAATCAACAAAAGCATCTGTTCCTGAATCATGGTTCTGCTAATTTACGACAGGTGACTGCGATCATTTAAAAATGTAATTGCATTCTCTAACTAAAGTGATGAATCGTGATTTGATCGCTCCTTTCATAAGGTTAGCTGTCCATCCAGCTGTCGTATTGTGGCCTCCGAGACTACGCACAACATATGGCCTATTAGTTTGTTGAGATCACCTGGTTTGCCTTGATTTTGAAACGCATGTGCAGTAAGCAACATGTACCTACTCGGACATAATATTTGGCTGCTCCTGCCTATCTTGGCAATTTTTGACGTGCTTGACATGAGTGACTCTTATTTGGCCCCTTCCACCTTTTACAATGATGTGTTTGATGGTTTTGATGATGAAAAAGGTTGGGCTTACTTTCCAGACTGTTTATTGCAACCTATGCATGGTTGCTCTGGGCGGAAGGTGGTTTCTTGTTTGGACTGACTGCATTGTGATAGATGTGCCAATATATTTTGTCCAAGATAGTAGCTAGCAATATGTTTCGTAAGAAGTAGGAAATAACACACCTCTAACAATTTATTTAAAGAGTACACTAGCTTCCATATGTGTGTCAAACCGATTTTGGTGCGGTTGGCAAAAGATTGATTTGTGTTGTCTTGCTTAGTGGCTATTCCCCCTGGTCCTTAGCAGAAACACCCCAGAACAGATGGACTCAGTCCATAAAACATTTCAATGAGAGCTGCACAAAGTTCTCCGGATGGAGCTGCTTATGTATTTTTTTTCCGGATAGAGTTCAGGATGCTTTTCCTGGGCAATGCTATATTCAGTAATTTGCAGGATTTGAAATGTCTTTTTGGTAATGATACTATTATTTTCATTACTGGGCCTATGTCTACTGCAATAAGTCTCATTCCCGGTCGTTGTGCAATGTAGGCCGTCAGATCAGACAATTTTGAGTTTCCGACAGATGGACCAAACGTTGTGTGGTTTTTCCAATTATAGCATTTGGTATGTCATTGATGAAAATGGCAGGTATCAAACCTACGCTCCCAGCTACTAGGTGAAACTGAGCATTCAAATACATATCAGTTTGACCCTATTTGGTATAGGCTTTTCGATGGTATGTGAGGGGGGGGGGGGGGGTATTACTTCTTGATGATGGTTAACTAAAAAGTATCAATATGGATGTAATGAAATCTATAAGAAACATACTGCTGCGTATAATCGTTCGCATGAAAGCATATAGAAAGAGTTGATGACGACATTAACGGTTAACATAACAAGAAGGGGTTACACCCCGCCCCCTTGTCTGAAAATTTTAACTGTGAAAAATCGGCTAAAGCTACTGCAATGACGAAAAACTATCCACCAAAAGATGCGCTATTAAATTTTGTTCACAAAAGTTACTTACGCGTCTTCTGGTGCAAAAGTTTTTCGCCATACCTATTACAGGGGTTGTCACGTGACCATTTTCTGACATTTAATGTCATTCTTGGCTGAATTCTCGGTTTTTCAGCTCTTATTCCTCTTCTGTTCAACCGTTTTTACTGGTTAAGGGTTTATATCAGATTGCTTTCAACAAGCGCTTTCAGAAAATAACTAATTTGAGTATATTCTGTGCAGCAGGGGGTCCAAAAAACCGGGGTAAAGTCCAAATTTTTGCCACTTTTCGGAGCTTGAAAATAGGTGGACACAATATTTTTTCTTGCGCTATCGTTAAAAGCAATGTCTCTAGCCTTTTTATATCACTTTTTTGCATTGATTTCCATGTATGGAAAACAGTATGCCGGTCTCCAAAATTCAAATGCGTGTAATTTGCAGACAAGACCACCTGCTGGCCTAGAACGTGGAATTTGTCTCTCACTTATGGGCAAGTATAAGTGGTCAAAGTTTAATGTCTATATCTATAGTGGTAGTTGGTTTTCCAAGAGGGGAGGGGGGTGGAACGAACCCCCTTGTTATGTTGGAGAAGCCGAAAAGGCATGTTATGTTAGCCATTAATTGTGATGACGTCATTATTTCGTGACATCATCATAAACTTTGAATTATCTTTCTTCTTTTTCTGTGCACCAAAATCTTTTCAAAACCAGCAAGTAAACTATTTTGGGTATTGTAACAGTCATATTTGTCTTACTAGTGGCAAATTTCAAGGAAGAAGTTGCAAAAGTTGGCAGTCCGAACATGCAGGTCTCACTAAAATATATATATAGCTTGATTTCTGGCTATGTTTGGCAATATGTGTTGCGTCCACTATGATTCTGTGACAGGAAAAAAATTGATGAAGTTATCATCAAAGAATGCCTAGGTAATTCTATGGGATGCAGCAAGAGTTCGAAAACATACAACTCTACTGAAAATTAGATGTAGTCTTAGTGAAGAGGAAGTTCCAAACTTAAATTACTACGAAACATGTCACCCTATGTTCGTCTTAAAACGAAGTCTTAAAAACGAAAGCATTTGACTTGCTGTTTGGTTTCGTCTTATTCCTGAGAGAGAATAGTATCTTTAGAGGTTTAGTTGACTTTGATCAATATTTTGCGGATATTGGTTGGTCAGGGCTCTGGAATGGCTTATTGGTCTTGTGCACTCAAGATCGAGGGTTCACATTCCACCAGCTGCTAGTGGTAAGCACGAAATCTCTAAAGGCTAAGATGAGTAGCGGTTGAGTAAAACCTAGCACTGAGTGATAGTGAAGCGATGAGCAGAAGAAATAATCTATAATTTCAGAAGACCTTCACTTGGCCAACTGAATTTAAAAAAGCGATGCTCCACCTTCACAAAATTTTCGGTTTTCGGCTGGAAACTACATTGGTCCAGATCCAATTGAACCTTTGTAAATAAATGATGAAAGAGACTTCCTTCTAGCTGACCAGAAGAATTCTCAGTTAGTTCGGGTCGTATTCAGGAAGTGGTCATTACAGCATGTTACCCCATGTTTGACAGGATTCAATATCATCATTCGAAACGACATACCGGTACTGAAAAGCACTGTTGGCTATCTTGAAGTTATTGATGCTCCTGCAACGGAGAAGTCAACTATACACCAAGTCCTCACCAAATGCTTGGAAAAATTAAGCAATGGAAGTATCGGAGCGGTACCTTGATGCTTGTTTTTTTCCATATGATTATGATGTATATTGGCGTGATAGAAAAATGCTTCAAAGATGCTGGTCTGCAGGATGTTTTGATTCAGAGTGGTACTTTACCGCAAGGATCGGTGGAAAGAGCAATAAATGGCCAACTGTATAATCGTGCAGTGAGAAGCCTAAAAACTTAGTACGAAGCTTTGTATAGGATCGTCCTAGACAAAACAGAAGATGAAATTCAAACGATTTATGAATGTGTGATAGCTGACAAAATGGAACAACATATCCTTTTCTGAGGAAATCGATGCATCGACCTCAAAAATTGCAGACACTTCGGAAACCCAAAACTAGTCATCTTTTTGGTCATCATTCATTGAAATAGTAGACTCTTTGCAGCACGTACTGGAAATTGGCACCTTCTAATAGAAAGCGTCCAAAGCATCGCTGAATATGCCTTTCTTATGATCTTCTGAGTTATGCTAGGTATCTTCGTTCATTTCTTCCAGGGATGAGATCAACACGCGTTTTTCTTTATAAGAAACCAGTTTATAAGAAACCTACATGTAGAATCTCAAAAAATTAAGAAACTTTTACAGCTACATGTTATGACTGTTAAGAAACTTTTTCCATGCATATTTGATATTTCATATGCCTTGGTATGATTCATTGTGGATAACTATCTAAACGAAGTTAGTAGGTTACTACAGCGCAAAATTTTATTCGAACGCAAAAATCGAACATTTCCTTCTTCAGTTACTTAAAATGTAAGCAAAAGGGATGATTACAGAAAACCGTAAATTAATACACTATTACTCTGTGGATAAACATTTTTAGTAAAATGATTAGAAACTGACTGAGAGACTTTTGGAACTAAAAAGACAAAATTTACATAAAATTAAGAAACTTTGGGAACTAGACCCTTCACCTAGTTTCTTATAAAAAAAACGTGTAGAACTCCAATTTTCAGAGGTTTATGCTGAATTCATGTGCAGCAATTTTGTAGTTCATATTACTGACGATAGCACCTTTGCTCACATGGAACCACATACACGTCTTTTTTTTATAAGAGAAACTTATATAAGAAACCCAGCCTCAAAACCCCCCTACATTTCTAAGAAAACCGTAAGAAAATCCCCAGCCTCAATCATAGTTTATCAAGTATAAAATCGTCTTTAAAAGCATAGCATTCGTTTTCATAATGGCTGTTTTGGACTGAGATCAAGCGTTGAAGAGTTATATATCACTATTTTTGACATTATGTATTGACTTAATGTAGGAACAAGCGGCTTACGAGCAAATTAATAACGGAAAAGTTAAGAAAAACTTAAAGAAAATTTGAATGTACTTTTGAGTTTCTTAAGAAAACTGAGCCTCTGGTTCAAAAACGGTTTTCTTATAAAAAAAAAACTGTAAGGTGATTGAGATAAATTTGGCAAATCTCAGCCTGTGATGCTTATAAAGGTGATGTTTATCAAAAAAAGCATGTAGCCATAAAACTTGTCGCAAATGTAGAACAACATCTAACAAACACACCGGCGCTAAACGTTTTAACAAACCGGTACCTGCTGGCTGTGACATCATGAGAAATGGTGCCAACCATTGATTTTTTAGCAATAAACAGTAGAAAACCCTAAAATGGCCCTAAATTTCTCCCGTAATGTGATCTGAACCAGGCTTCTCATACCAAACGTTCCGTTTTAGACATGATATCAAGGTTAATAAAGATATGGCGCTTTTTCAACCCAAATTGGATTTTAGATAGAATTTTAAGTTTTTATTCAATTTTTGCGCACATCGCCTCCCAAAAATCGTTCGCCCCATCCGAACGAAGTAATGTGGCCGAAAAAATTGCTTGCAGAAGTAGGCTCTTATAATTTGCGCAGCAAACAAAAATCTTCCAGGGAAAGCAAATTGTGGGGATAGGTAGTGTTACGCCAACGGTCTTGAAAAACGACGTTTTTTAAGATCGTGAGTTACGCAAAATAACCTTAATCATGTTAAGCAGGGATGCAGATCAGAAGAAAGTCTTTTCGTTCCCTCTTGGGCCAATTTCTTGGTCTCTAATCCTGACAACAGCAGCTGGCAGGCTATCAGGCTGGTCTGCAAATTACCGATTTTTGCATGGAACAATTGCTGAAGAGAGGAAGGAGATAATGATTGCCTGTTAAGAAACAATCACACATAGGGAAGTGCTCTTTCCATGCTAGTTTTAAGATTCTCACTGAAATCTATCTTCAGCCTCATCCAATACACTTGTCAACCATGTCTAAAAAAGGTATAATTTGCAGACCAGATGCCTAAATCTGCTCCTTACAAACATTAGAATTATTTTAAAATTGCTGATAAAATGCTGAACTATGAACTATATAAAGCAGTAGGCATGTTTTAACTTTGATTTATAGTGTTTAATGCAGAGACAGATTGATGAATATAAGTATGCCATGAAGTTGGAGTCAAAATAAAAGGATAGCTGGACTTTCATGATTGAAACCTGCATGAAATTACAACTACGGATATATGGCTACTAAAAATGGAAACTACCTTTGGTCCATCACCCGGAAACTCAAACTCAATTTTTAGGCCCTGATCCGACGGTCTAATGATGCTGCTGTCACCAGTGCTAAGGCTTTGAATATTAGCAACGGTTCCTCCGTTCTGTTCTTCTTCGTCCGATCGGAATATTAAAAAGCTTTATTACCACAGCTCCTTGGCCCAAAATAAAGTTGAAAGCTTTTCTTGATGACCGATATGTATATATTTTCTAACTTCATTCAAGTTATGTTATTTTTTTTTTTTGAAGAGAAAACATATAGAGTTTACGGAAATGTATCTTGTCCATGAATTCTTGCCCCTTTTAACTAACCTGATATCCGATGGTATGTTTTTCTTGCCATGTCCGGACTACATGTAGACATCGCGAAAAACCAAAATGTTAAAGTTAATAACGTTAGAAGGGAGCATAGCTGGAAAATCTCTTATTTGGCTTGGGAATGGTTATTTATTCACAAAAATTGTCTTTTTTACCTTGTTTCAATATGAAAATCAGTAGACATTGCAGTTGTGCTCATTATTTAATGTTGTTATTAGCCATTTTGTCGTATTTAATTATTCTTGCGTGTAGTCTGACGCAATGACCCATAATTAAATTTGCGGGAGTCCACTCATTCGGCGACTTATTTCTTTTGAAAGTAAAATGTTATGGCATTAGTTACAAAGATAGAGGAAATCAAGGAAAAAAGGGGTTCACTAGCCCTTTATATCCCTTTTTCGAAAGCAGTGGAAAAGCTGCCATATTTCTCTCTGTCTAATTGAAGAGGGAGGGGGGACGGGATGAAAAATGTGGTCACCATCGAGTTGTTGTGAATTTTGTAAATTTTGGCTTTTTAGTTGTGTGCTATTAGATATGTCATTTTAGCGTTGTCCCTTAAATGCTAGCCTGCTCGCAGGCTCTTCAATAAATACAATAATGTAGCTCGTTAGAAGCGCTCATGATGTGTGCAGCAGGCTACTTAAATGCTGGATCATTACCAGATGTGTTCCTTTCTTTTGATCGGATCTGGTAATTTTTCTGTACTCTGATATTTTTCTTTGTTTCAGGCTGGAGAAAGTATATCTTTTGATTTTGACCCTTTGGTATGTTATTGACGGCATCTGATTTGACAGGCCACCAAGAATTAGTCAAGGGACGCAGGGACGAAGTTTCTCACTCGGAAAGATAGTCATATTGTCACATGATACCCTTCCTATGAACTTTCTTTATGAAGAGATGTTAGCGAATATGATTGAAAATGTTAATCGGTTCTGTAAATGCCGGTGAACATTGGCTGTATAGAAAAAGCTTTTCTGATTTTTGTGCTGGATATTTGCATGCAGATGCCCGAGTGTTGCTGTCTCATAATACAAGATGGCTAGAATAAAGAAACACTGAGATCCGATTTCTTTTTGTTAATCTCACGAGGTGCAAACAGGAAAGAAATTTTCGTCCTTCCCTATGTCTTGTGGAAGATATTTTCAATCATGGATTCTCCCGTTCTGTATCCTTGAGAGGAGCTAGCTCATCGTATAGACAATCCCATATGTTTTCTTCGGGAAAATGAAGTTCCTAATCCATGATGGTGAGATATAGATACAAAAGCATTCTAGTTTTTCACGTTGACATGAGATGTATACTTTTCTATAGAGAAAGAAACAGACCTGCTTATTTTCTGAATTTTGTGTTTCGTTCGTGACATTTCATTTCGAAAGTTAGGAAAATTGCTATTTGTAAAACTTTATCGCATGAACCTCTTCGAACTTCATCTTTGTATAACTTAATCTACGTGCAATACTATCTGTATAGTTAGAAGCGCCAGAATGGTTTATTGGACTCCCGTTTTAGTGGAAGAGTCTTATGAAATGAGGTTTATTCTTCCGGTTGTCTGTCTGTCCCTCCGTCACCAAGGCGTTTTCCCGGACAACCGTTCCATGGATTTTCGAAATTTTGCATGAAGGTCAGAAGCAGTATCCGAAACAAATTGATGGAGCTGAAAAAAAGTTTTTTTTGCCTTGCAGGTGGTATTTTACGTCCAAAAATGATCGTTTTTAAGGTCTTCTAAATATTTCAAGATCCCATCATTCCTTTTTCTAAATGTTTTCATAAGTTTGTCTCCTTTTGTTTAATCATAAAGCTAAGGCATATGTTTAAGATCCATTAGAGAAACTACAAAAATCGCAATGGTTAGCAACGGACTCCAATGAAATTATAAAGAATAGTAGGGTAATAGGAAACATAAGTAGCGCCTAAATGACATACTGAATGTACCCGGGGCGCTTATTGAAAAACTTCATCTGTGAGGAAGGCGCTTATTAGCCACGGGCGCTTATCAAATTTTCAGAATAGCAATTTTTCTTTGGAATTCTATCTGAAGAGTTCGCCAATGTAAAAACAAAGTACTTTCGAAATGAAATTTAAAGACTCAACTATTGTGAAGTCCCCGTATTTGAAGTTAAAGAAAAGTTTTAACCCTATTCCGCATTGAGGGGAGGGGGGGTGATTCCCGCCCCTCCCAAGTTATCGACAAGTATCTCGGAAACGACAGAACGCCACAACGTGTGCTCTTCAGGCGTTTAGTTCTAAGAGTTAACGCATGTCCTGGCCGACTTTCATGCAATTTGGTCCACTCGTTCCCAAGATAGAGCGTTTTGTCATGTGACATGCAACTGATTTTTGGCATTGTGCCTACATAACTTCTGAAAAGTGGTTGAATATGAGGAGGTTTGGGGAAGTTTAGACTATTCCTATTCTTTCAGGGTCTGTTGGAACATATTAGAATGTAAATTCGCATAAAAATTAATTATGCAAGTTGGCATAATTGGACACGAACTACTATTTATGATGATGTCACTGAATAACTAATGAGGTTATCGTAATTATGATGACGTCAAATTGTCCATAACATGTTAGTCTATTACCACACCAATGGTTAGTGATGAATAGTGATATATTCTGCAGCCTATCCCCTTAGCGTATTGTTCTAAATCAGCGTCCCACGTGCTTCAATATTCTAAAGAAGCACCCCCTTTCTCTGTAAGGGAGGGCGATTATCTAATAAAAACGACCGAACCCCAGGGCGCTTATTCGGTGGGGGCGCTTATCGGTCATTTGCGATACAGGCATTTTTAAAGGAAAACTGTTCATTCTTCTTAGCCATCCAAGCTGTCTCCCGAAGTGAAACTGCCCCAAACCATCCATTTTCACAGCTGAAACACCCTGACGCCTGAAACCTGGTTTTCTCATTGTGTATTCTCACTTTTGAAAAGTATCTTGATGCTAGATGCTACGAAGTAATATTCTCTAAGAACAGAGATTTGCTATGTGGGAATAGCACATCTCTGCTAAGAAAAACTAAGAAAATAACATTTAAAATTTGAGGCTGCGAATATCTTAGAATTTTGGCATCTTTTAAGGCGAGTTCTTTAAAAAAAGGTGTGTTTGGGCCGTTCCTCAAGTTATCAACATTAACGTGATGTGAACGCTTTTTGTTGATAAAACAGAATGTACTTACGTTCTGGAGCCAATTTTGACCTTTGCTCCAAAAACCCAAAATGATGACGTCACCGCGAATGATGTTATAATGTTAATTAAGTTGTTTTGACTGCACCTGTTACGTATGTTTACCCTTTTCATATTCAAAGCTGTCTTGTAATAGCAAGGAGGGTAAAATTTTTTAATCTAATAAAGATAGGATTTTAATAGGATCCGAATTGTATTTTTTACTTTTATTTATTGTATTTTTTGAGACTACCTTTCGTTGGCAACATAGCAGTTTTATTACAATTTTGACCTAAGTTAACTAACTAATTAAATTGACTCGCAACGTCAAGAACCTAGATTCAAAACAAAGAAAAAAAGGAACAGTACTTTTTAAAATGTTCAATTGACATATTCTTCGTACATAAAAGTCCAATCCAATATTATAGTGAAAATTGAGGCTTCTTGTATTTTTTATCCGATTTTCAAAGGCATGTGTTATCAATATCTGATCAAAATTCTGGTTTTGTTAACACTGATGCGATCAAGTATTCACAAGTATACCAACAACACATTTTACTACCTAAGAAGGACATGTCACTGCCAGCTATTTATTAGTAACAGTATTATCAGAGTCAGAGGGAACTGCATCCAATGTTAAATGTCGAATCAGGAGCAATTTAAGGCCACGACCTTGAGCTTAACAGGCCTTAGTTCTGCTATCTCAGGTACTGGTCCATGGATCAAGTTCTCATTGCTTTGACTTACTAGGCTAGAGGAGATCACTATGTCCGTATCACCAGATAACGAGATCCCTAATGTACACCAAACGAAATAAATACACAATAACAATAATATTAGTAGGGCGTGTTTTAATCGTGGGTACTCAAAAAAGAGAACGTCCATGTCGTGATTCCTGGGTACGGGGAGGGGGGACTCTGTCAGAGCCTACTGTAGGTGATTTCGTATTCCTGGGTGCCCCATATACTTCACGAAAAGTCGAGCGCCTTCAGCCTTAGGAAAGAAGTATAAACCTATCTGATGGTGAATCATGGTCCGGATTTTTGCACATGATGAAGGAAGGCCACAGTTGTGAAGAGTGTACCTCGTTCTGGTCTATCTTTATTGTGTCGATAGTGAGCCGAAGCGACGTACCAAAGAACGTTCCACTTACTAACCAGCCAACTTTGGCTCTAATTTATTCTAACCCTTTGCCACCAGTCAATCATTTTCCTGTGCCAAACCTACAAGCCGTTTTTCTCGAGTTTTGATAATTTTCGGGAGGAGGCTTAACATCGTTGATACCTGTTCTACTTAAAACTACTGATCTGGAACCCGGTTCAATTAATACCCTCTCCATCGGCACTGGATAGGGCTAACCATATTTACCTTGGGAGGGCAAGGGTGGGGGTGGGGGGCTTGGGAGAAGGGAATAAATTACAACCATCAAGGCACTGCTCAAAGTTACTGCTGCTTATTTAATTTTTTTTTCTGATAAGCACCACGTTATATATTGGTATGGGTCAATAATGAGATTCCCGACAGAATAGACTTTTTTCTAAAGCTGAAATTGAGTCAGCCTTACTTGTTTTTAATACTTATCGCTGTATTGTATGTAAGACGCCAATTCTATCACAATTTGGCAGAATGGGTACTAGTTGAGATTTATAGGCACGTTTAACCACATCAACATTGGATCACAACGATCCAGCTTATCCCGCATAGAATACTTACCAAAAAACGCACCACACGATTATGATTTTTTACAAACATATTTGCAAAGATTTACCGTAGTAGAATTAAAACAGGAGGGTCGCTACTTAAAACGTGATCCACATCGTTTGAGAACGTCTGCAAAGACGTAGCAGAAGGGTATCTAGGGGAATCTCGGAAATGAAAATTAAGTTTCTGTCCCTAGTGGCTTTTTTGTAACAATGCTTTCAAACATCAGTTGGCAAAATTGATTGATAAGGAAAACATGGTAAAATTTACTGTTTGTACCTATACAGTTAAAGAAACAAGCTTCCCATAACACGGAACGACATACACTTACAATCTAGACAATTCTAAGCGCGGAAGTTCATTTATTAAAACCCCATACTTCTTAGGAGTTTACGCGATAGAAGCAAGTTATAAAAACAAGTGAAATCATATACTAGCAAACTCTTGTGATGAGAATGCCAGAGAAGTGTCACACTATTGTACTTCATAATTACATAGAGATTTAAAGTTATTTAAAATTATTTCACAAATTGGAAAACAAAAGAATCTGGTCAGATTTTGGAAATGGGTAGACTGAGCTGGCTGAGATTCACATATAGGTTTAATATTCAAAATATAGACAGCTAACCTAAAGGCAGGCTAAGTAAAGAGTAAATAAGAAATTTCCTAATAATGCCTCTAATGCTTTATCTAATCACTTTCAGCTTCTTAGGGAATCATACATAATGTAAAACTCGTCAAATCATCGGGGCATAGCAGAAGCTCGTTGAGCTAAGAAGCATTTGAAATCTGCAAGAGAAATCACCCGAAATCAGCTCCTTGCAATAAAATGACTTTATTTCCAACCCACATACAGACCACGAATATGGTACCCGAATGGTAACGGAAATGCCTAGTGAACAATGTGCCCATTTTCTAACAAGAACACACAAGATCAGAATAATACATGTAAATTCAAGTAAAACAGACGAATACTGTAATGCCTCGAATAAGCGCCCGGGCGCTTTTAGGTGGGCGCTTATTCGAGGGGGACGCTTATTGAAAAAAACAGATTTACCAGTAATTCAAAAAGGGAAAAACTTCCCATTTTCTTATGATGAAAACAACAAACGTAAGCATGAAAACTAAAATAAACTGTTGTATTTATTCGACATTTCTTTGTAAGTCGTCTTTCAATTACTTTCTAGTCGAAAATTCGAATTAGCGCTGGTTTAAGATTTAAGGATGGGCGCTTATTCGAAGGATGGGCGCTTATTCATATTTTCACTTCTAGTGTGGGCGCTTATTCGAGGGGGGCGCTTATTCGAGGCATTACGGCATGTGATCTATTAATCATATGTTTTAGGTCTGTCGGCATAGAATATTATATAGAGCAAAAATGCAGAGCAAAAGGCCCAAATTTGTTTCGGCGGGCCGTTTTTTTTTCCGGTTCCTATCTACGGAGAAACATGAAAGCTCTCAGAAAAGTACTCTGACAAAAATTACGTGATCGTAAAGTGGTGCATCGTAAAGTTGAGATTGCAGGTACTAGTATTTGACCAATAACAAAAGAAATAATAATTATCGGGTGCTGAAACTGTTACTTACAGTTAGATCATAGTGCAAGATTCGTAGATCCATATTGAGCATATGACTTCATGCATACGAGTTTCCAGTCAGTGCTTTCGTGATTTAGCTTGAAAAGGAGTTCTGAGATGCGCTTCATCAAATACGTATTACAATACTAGGAATAGTTGTCACTAAATGCCATGCAGGCCTTTCCAATTCAGGCCCAAATAACATCAATGCATCAATACACTGTAGTTGCATCACGGCACTCAAGAGCACATGGTTATTTTTGTAAGTTGCAGCCACGTGGCGTTCAAGACGAACATTCATCTTAGCCATGCG
>JAOBRC010299683.1:0-13458 GCA_027575255.1 Scolionema suvaense
CAAACAGCTATTCATAGGCTATCCTCACTAGGTCATCCCGATTCGGCAAGCAGAACTTACGCAGTGGGCTAGTCATAAGCACGTAACTTATATGAACCGTAAAACTAATAGCCCGAAGCAATTTCCAAACCCCTGGGTCTCGTCTTAGATCCCAAGTATAGATCTAATAACTGAATGAAAACCTATTGAATGCAAACGAGAGTACTAATATAAAGAACTCTCCGGAGGGGGAAATAGGTTCTAGGATGTACGCAAACTTATTGATGCAAACCAGAATAATAGCATCCCGAACTCGTGGAGGGCACACCATCTGAGAGTACTAGCTGGGATGATATCACATCAGCAAGCGTAAAATCCACCGAAGTCAAGTTGTAACAGTGATCCTCATGATGGCAAGCTCAGCTTGCTGCATGGTGGATTGTCCATTCTGTGAGTAAGACATTTTTCTTTGGTTTGGAAGAGCTGCAGAGAATGTAGATTTCTATGACACCAACAATGATTGGTCAAACCTGATTGACGTAATTGGAAACAACTTATCTGATTGGTCATTGCATGCATAACGCAAATACTTGCAAGACACACCATCTGACTCTGAACTGAAACAATCTTTGCGTGATCTCTCATAGTGTGAAGATTCTGTGTACAGTTGGCGAATGAATATTGCACGTCATCTGATCGTATTTCACTAGACTTACAGTCTACAATCCTGGTCAAAATATATCGGAACGCATGTGCAGTTTTGCAATGTTTCATGCCAGAAGTAAATGAAAACACGTCGACAAGTCAGCAACAAATCAGGACGGGAGTGTGGGTTTTGCTTGAGAGACTCATGTTTTGGCATTTTTAGTGTATCCGCAGGGTGTGGTACGTCTTGTTTTTTGGGTGAGGCTTGGGATTTTCAATTTTCCAAGTTATTTAGAGTACAAAGGCCGTGGAATTCACTCTACTAGCGTAAATTGCTAGAAACTGCACGGAGACTGCAGTTGCTAAACACCTGCGAAAAATTTTTTGAAGCGCTTGCAATTCAAAGTGCTTCTACAATCAAAAGTCGTAAGTAAAAAGCCTATTTTTGATTTTGGCTGAAAAAACCTTTTTTGCCAAAATATTATGTCCAGGATTGTAGTTTACAAATTAGACAGAGTGCTGGTCTATGTCATGCATGAGCACCAAGTTTGTGCAAAACCGAGGAACATCTGCCATGTGTGTCTTGAGGCAGAGTGGCTGCCGAATACAGGCCACAACAGCCAATTCTGCATTTACTTACTGCACTCAGTTACAACTAAATGGATCCGGTAAATGAAATAAGCAAACCACAGCAGAACATAAAAGGGTACGCATTCACCAAGAATTTTCAAGCACAGGGAAGACAAAGCACATATGACACATGACAATAACATTAGCATTAACACAAGATTTAACAGTTTCTCGTGCCATCTGCAGTTGGAAAATTCTATCCGCAGAGTATAAAAATACCCCACTTCCTCCCCCTATCCACCGAAATCCGCGTAACCGCGGAAAATGCTCATGCCTGTATATGTTCAGCAGTCGGGAGTCAACATAGCCACTTACCAGAGGCCATCCGATGGTATGAAGTATTCTTCCAGGATGATGCCGACTCGGATCTACTTCCCATAACTGAAAGGAAAGAGCAAAGCCTCAGGTGAAAATATTTACCGAGCGAAACTGATTTCAACACTGTTATTTCCAACTGAACTATTAACTTCCTCACTTGCCTCATATCTTCCTCACACGTCTTGAACTCCTCTAAAAGCCACTACCACGCCTTTTCAGTACAATCCCCAGCCTCTTTGAAATTCAATTTAAGACATGCCCCCTATCAACAGAGCAGCCCTTTCAGAACAATATTTTCACTAAACTCCCTCCCCCTTGGGAGATGCAAATTTCAATCACAAGTTTCGTAAACAAGGCGATACGTAGAAACTGAGTCCATAAAAGCACACAGCTTCTTCTGGAACGGAACATAAAGGCACATTTACCACTAAAGAACATAACTATAAGATAACATAACGTTACCAAGAAGATTCTAAACTCGTAACTGTACAGCGAAATTAAAAGCAACCACCCACTCCATTTTTCACATTTTTTGAACATTAATGTCACTCTCACTTAGCGACAGTCATGTCACTATCAGAAGCGAGGTGCTGTAGAAACTAAGTACATTTATATATACTATTGGGCACTAATTGACACATTCAAAATATTGCAAATCAAACTTTTTTTAGGTTTCATGTCTTCACTGCGAACTGCTAAAATATAGAAAGACAACTGATCTGTGATGCAATGCAAACGAGACAGAGTATCATGAATGGATGTAAAAAAATATCATGAACGAAGGAGAGTTCACAGCTAGTACCATGCGTACATATTCATACCTCTTTTATTCCAATACCATATGTCTGCGCACAACTATTCTCTCGAAGGTTGAATTTGTTTATAAGCTGCTTGGCAAGGTGACCATGACAACCTTCCGCAAATACCGTTACTTTGCCATGCAACTCCATGCCTCTCTCGAATGTGTCCTGCAATGGAAAAGATATAAAATAATAAAAACATTTATAGCACACCAGGTTTCCAGCAAAAAAACAACAACAATGAACAATGAACCACTTTTTTCAAGTAAAATCCAGGCCCAAACTGTAACCCTTAGTTATTGAAAAAACGAAAAAGCAATGGATGAATACTTCAAATATATACATATAAACTATCACTCCATTTTTCCAATCTGTTAATCAATAAAATTTGTCTCCATCCTTCTTTCTTTTTGCAGCAATAAGAAAAATGCTTCTACTGCTCACTCACATGCTCTAACATACGATATGTAATTGAACATTCAACCCATGGACTGGTATTTCTGTTGCAGGTCCAGAAAGCCCAAGGTCGTGGGTTCTCATCAACTTCAACTTTTAAAAATGGATGCAGGTGCGCCTGGCTGTGCATTTAAAAAAGAAACAGCTTCCTACGTACATCACACTTATTCGCATATACACCAGCTACCTCTCTCTTGTTCGTGAGTGCTAATGTGGAGCAGTAGTTGATACCCATCAACTCATTCTGTCGGGCATAGTGATCCCTGCAAGCACGATCAGAAGAGACAGTGCACAGTCCACCCATGGATAGCAGCTCAGTTGGTAGAGAAGTTCACAACAGTATCCAGCTTGCAATACACACTATTCAACAAAATTTCTTGTGGGTCCTCTCAAGAATTGTAGAAAGAACACACCAATCCAAACCACCCAAAACTTGTCAAAATTACTGAAAATTGCAACCAGTGAAATCGCTTACCACTAGCGCATAATATAATGCACGCCCAACAATATGATGTAGAAATAGCATGAAAATAGGAGGATATACCTTCGTTAACAATATGATGTAGAAATAGCATGAAAATAGGAGAATATACCTTCGTTAACAATATGATGTAGAAATAGCATGAAAATAGGAGGATATACCTTTGTTAACAATATGTTGTAGAAATAGCATGAAAATAGGAGGATATACCTTCGGAGAACCATCCTTTGCGATTCCGACATCAGATGTAGCAACACCTTTCACACTGCCGTCTTCATGAAAAAGCACCTCGCTTGCTGGAATACCAGGATATATTTCTACACCTAACTCCTCGGCTTGTTCACCTAGCCAGCGAACAAAGTTCCCCAGTCGAACCATATGGTTGCCATGATTGTAGAGGGGTAAACCTGGAACAGGGAATAGGAAATTACAAGGCAATGTGATCCACAAATGTCAACAGTGGAAATTAAACCGAAGTGGCCAGTGCAAGTTTGAAGATATTACGAAAAAAGTGCGCACAGATATCATTTTTGTGAGCTTCTATACATTTCAATCATGACAAGCCACTCTTGCAACTCATGGCAGAGTTGCATGAAGCTTTGATATAACTGTTTTCATTCGTTGATGGAGAAGCACGTCATATCCTTCTCAGATCGCGCCGTAAATGCATGACTGTTTTTTCTCACAAAATCAACCCCATCTAAGATAGAGGTTTATTTGCCTCCACCTCTGAAATTTTGTGATAACTTTTGTACAGTTTTACATATCTAAATCTGGGGAGCTCTAAGCATTAATCCCATACAAATTGTGTCCAAGTTGGTTTTATTTGAAATAGTGGTTCGAAAGTTACAAAACGTTTCTCGGAGTAGTCTGACACAACTCCATTATATTCTACGGAGGTATGTTGAGCAGGCTCGCACAGCACGCTGATGATAAGGGCCTACTATGTGATCGATTTGAAGCACACTGGGAGAAAACAGTGAATCCAGTGGATGTTTTATGGAAAGTTGAATGGCTAAGGATTAACACGTCATTTGGGTTTCCCATTCAGAACACAGGGAGGGGGGGGGGCGCAAATATACCTCTCCCCCTTGGAGGGGAGGGGGTAGCCAGATCCCCCTCCCCAAAATAGGGTTAAAATTTTCACAAAATTGAACTAAATCACTCTGCGTTCTTCGGAAACCTCCTTTTCAACAGACAGTAAACGTTTTTCTAAAACGAGACCACTTCCGTTGCCACAGAAATCTAAATGTATTTGCGGAACAAATTTGTGTGGAATTTATTTTCGAGATTTTGGTCTTTTTTTCACAAAAATTTCTTCCACAAAACCTGCTTGTAGTTAACCAATCGCAAGAACTTCTTTCCCAACACTTTTTCTGCAAACTTTTTTTGTATTGAGCCACTATCACAAAAACGTTTTCTGTAAACGTTTTTTAAAAGAAAAATATCAAGTATTAAGCAGTCCATTCAAAGTCGTAAAATCTTACTTTTTGCCTTTCTTTGGTGCTATAAAGACCTATACAGTCTGAATCACAAAAATAAATTCCGCAAAAATTCCTTCCGCAAACACATCCTTTCCTGAGGGTAGTTTTTCCGAAAAAATTAAGCTTTCTATTTGGGAGCCATTTTACAAACAAAATATGTATTTTTCGATAAAAGTCAAGAAAAGCACATAACCAACAATTGTACTATTTTAGAAACTGCCATAACTCAAGAAATTTCCCTAGAACAGAAAATCTGCAAAAGCTTATCCCAGTCTATCAAAGTAACTGAAGAACCAAGATATACAGATCCAAAATGGCATCTGGAAAAATGAGCAAATTCTTTCCAAAAACTGAAATATGTACTGATTACACTGACCACACAGTGTTCTGGCATTGAAACAAAATTTTCTTGAAACATGATTTTCATATTCATACCCATCTAGTATTTTATTGACCAATGTATCTCCCACAAACCAAGTAACAGAATCTTCAATCACAAAAACATCAGTAACAAAAAAAACAAACAAACCTTTCAATACGGGAATTGGAATATATCTGTTCTTTGTTAAGTATCCCATACAATCTTCTGTGACTGGTGTATGCAGTGGAGCCTAGAACAGTAAGCAACAGCAATGCTTAATTTTTTTCTGTTAACCCTATTTTGCGTGGGGGAAGGATAAAATTTACTCCAGCCAGAAAGTGTCTTCATACAAGTCGCCAAACTAGTGAACTCTCGCAAATTTAACCACGAATCATTGCTTCACACCACAAACAAAATAATGAAATACCATAGAGAGCCGATTACGAACATAACAAAATGAATATAGCTCGCACGTCTACGCAAAACAACCGAGAAATAGGTATTTTTGATGATATGTGTCATGCCCAAGCTAAACAGGAGTTTTCTCAGGTGTGATACATGTTCCATAACATAATTAAGATGTCTATGAGATTTCAAACCAAAAATTAAAAAAAAAGCAATAAATGCATCATGAAACGTTTTCAAACAACTCTAGACAGAACCATTTTTTACTCAAAAAAGCTGCGCCCAATGCGAAACAGAGTATTCTCAGATATGATACATGGCCCATAACACAACTAGAATCGCTCTTGAGTTTCACACAAAAAATTACAAGGAAGTAATGAACGGATTTTAAAATATTTTGAAAAACGCTAAAAGAGCCATTTTGGGAAAATAGCAATGCCCGAGGGGAACAAAAGTGTTCTCAGATGTGATATATGGACCATAACATAAATACAAGTGCACTAATTTTCAAACAAAAAGATACAAAAAAATTGCAAATGGATCAAGAAATATTTTCAGAAAAACCCTAAAAATGGCCTTTCTTGGACAAACATTTCCACCTGCAAGCCGAACGAGCTTTATTTCTATTATGGATCGTCTCCTTCATGGCAAATTACAGAAAAATCCATTGAGCGGTCATCCGGGAAAATGTATTGGTGACGGATGGAAGTCCAATTTGTTACAAAAATTGAATGCAAGAGGGAGGCAGGCTGAGGGCCTGGCACTTAGCATGAGTGATTTAAATTTATTGGGGCATAATCTGGCCAAATTCCATGACAAAAACTACTATCATTTATTTAGCAATTACGAAGTTTTTTTCCACCTGCAGTTGGAGGGTATCGTTTATCTTTTTTATGGAAAATTACAATGGGGAAATACATGCTTCAGAAAAGATTGTGCAAGCACAAATGACTTAGTATTCACAGCAGAACTAGCAATCGAGGTATGCCGAATAAGCTCTTAAAAGAGTTGTCATTTATCCCCCCATGATTTGTGGTTCTGGTTTCACATACAAGAGAAACTGGGCAGAGTCTTGGTAACTTTTTGCTGAATTTACTTGTGCATTGCAAAACACATGTTCGTAAATTCTCATTTGTTGGTGAAAATTTGTGAGACAAATGTCTGCAGATTTAATGAAAACTTGCTAACATCAATTGTGCAAACTTTTAGCCTACAATGAATTAGTTAAAAAGTGCATCACATCACCAAACCTAGGACAAGCATTCATACTGACCCCTCTATCAGCCCAATCAGGTATCAATTCATCAAGAGCCTTTGTTTCAATACACGCACCAGACAATGTATGGCCACCTACAAAGAAAACAAAACATACATTTAGTGCACCTTTGACTCAATCACTCATCAGGATAAGAATGACATGCAGACCATGCAGAAGACACCATCTTGATTTATGGTACAACATCATAACAATTTAAAAGAGGTACAGTAATAAATGGAATTTGAATCGACGATCGAGCACAATGAAACATGAAATTTAGTTTTTCAGTACCAAAGTCCAGCAGACACCATCTTGATTTTTGATGATGTCACGAAGGCATGCTGCTTAGCATTAGCATTACTTCAGTAATGAAAAGTTGAAGATAATTTTGAAAGCATATGGAGCTTTTTGATCAAATTGAAGGGAAAATCCTCTACTAATAATTTAATGCTAAGTATTTTCACAACGAAGTAACTCAGTGACATCACGCACAATTGGTGGTAAGATCTTAGCTTTGCCACCGAATATCTCTAGAACTAAACAAGCTTTTTAATCGAATAAAACTGTGTGTCATGTTTTTTCGCTTGCTCTAAAAGTTGCAATGTTGCACATTACCATCAGTTAAGTGAACAGTGTTCAAAGAGGGTTTGAGGCCTTAAATCTGTTTTTAACCCTATGAATGCCAGACACACTTCCCGTAAACTGCCAACGACGTATATATACGTCATTCATGGTGGTGCCCGACCAGCCGACAGGTTTTACCCCTAGCAGCCAACCCTTGCTAGAGCATAGCAGACAAATCGCCTACTTTGCCCCGTGTATGCATGCCTTTTTCAAGTTTACACCAAGTTGAATAGTATACTATGATGTATTGAGAATACGAGAAGCAAGCTCCAACAGCCGGCCATAAGTGTGCGAGCAGCCACGAGCAGCCGGAACCTTTGTTGCATCCTTGGTGTTGGCTGTTGGGGCACATATCAAAGGATGTATATATACGTCCTTGGCTGTTGAGGCCTCATTTACAGTATGGAGCTCGGCTGTTGAATACGCACCACCAGGACGTATATATACGCCCTTGGCATTCAAAGTTAATTGAACACATCAAAGTACTGCAATGCTTTTAGCATCATATATTTTTAACGTTATCACAAAACCCAGTCTGCCAGTGAATTCCCAGAGTGAGATCCTTCAAAAGGAGTGCAAAAATTTTGGCCAAGATCTTTTGAAATCCATAGTGTCATGCCCCCTTTAATCAGCTTTGGCAAAATTGCCTTAAGGGAGGATGAAAATTTTCCTGTATTAAGGGCAGGAATAGCAAAAGGGGGGATCCCATGAAGAGGGGGAATAGCCATTTTGCTGCTCTGCAACGAATAATGTATTATAATCTATTTCTATGCTATGTTACGTGGAACTCCACATTCTCTGTTCTGTTCTGATTGATGGCTTGTTTGGTTGTTTCTTGACTTGAAAAAAAGATAAGTAAATTTTAGTCTAGCTTTTCTTGTAATTCTGTTACTCATTTTGTCAGTTGATTAACATTGACAAATAACAGCCCTTGGAACAACTGTCTTCGCCACTGCCTCGTAGAGTATACATACATACATAGGTGCGTTGTTCAGCATTTTTCATTTTCATTGTTCTGTTCTCGTGAAATTCTTGACAAGGGGGAAGGGATGGACATTTTTTGAAAAGGGGGCGAAGTTGAAAAGGGAGGACGATCTCCAAAGGGAGGAACAGTACCCCCTAGGACACTATAAAAGCTAGGAAATTTCCTGTTTACCAGCATAAAAAGAATATAACCCAAATGGTCATTTAGTTCCATAAGCGTCACTGTTTGTGCATTTCTTGCAACACTTGCCATTCCTTTTACTATCCTAATGTCCCCTCCACCCAACACCAGCCATGACATAGCATAGTTCTTGTAGCAGTTAACTGGTAGAAAAATTACTAAGAAGTGTGGAAATGTTGACTGCTATTGCAGACTCAACAAGATCATGGGTAAATTGCATATTTTTTTATGGTTTCCTTAAAAGTGATGAGAATCAAATGAAATAACACTGGAAGTTCAACCAAGTTATAAGTCTCCTTGCTCTTTTTTTATCATTAGTGAAGGTCAACCTGTGCATTGTTGAGCCTCTAACAGCGGCAACCTCCAAAAAGCCAACACCTCCCAAGAACAGCCACTAACTTTCAATCCCAAATGCTTCCCGTACATTTTCTTTAATAGAGAACCTCCAAAAAGCAGCCAACTCCCAATAACGTTTAGCAGCCACCTGGTGCCGTCTCGAATGAAAAAATCAAAAGGAAATTCCCCTCTAAAAGCGGCCACTCAGTATTTGTTCTGCTTCTTTTCTTAAAACAACTAATGTTGCCCTCAAAAATGATTTCTTTATGCAAAAAATGCTTGATTTTACCTATACTTACAAGAAATATCTTCATCATGAGTCTGTAATTTTTCTAATCCCATCAAAACTACCCACCTCAAATTCGCACAGGAATTGAAAATGAATTCGAGTTTAAAGAACTTTCTTAGTAAACCTCTGAATAGCGGCCACCTCCCAATAATGGTCACCTGACCTTAGCGGTAAAAGTGGTCGCTATTAGAGGCTCGACTGTACTCAGGAGCAGTCAGACAAGAACTGTCACTAATGTCATTTCGTTATACAAGTCAACAGTAAAAAATATGTCGGCAAACTCTATCATGAAAGTCTTCCACATGCTCAAAAGCTCAGGCCAAATGCTGTTATCCACAGATGACGTGCGTCCATGGAACTGTTGTCCAAAGATCACACAGTGTGAAATTCAACAGCATAAAAAAGCAGAACTTACATTGCAGCTAAGGGCTGGAAAGCAAATACAAAATAACCTATGGTCTTTTTCACAACTAAAAGTGTGCTCAGGGACTCTTCAACCAAGCATGTGTTAGACCGTCACCTGCATTGATCACTTTGCACTGGGAAATTGTTTTTAATCCATCAATATAAAGTGCTCTGGAAATAAGTTACTAACGATAGGAGATTAGTCATTGCAGGTTTACCTACAGCCCTATATAGGGCAGTGGATAACTACTCCCCTATGAACTACTAAGCTGTCTTTGAACTTAATTAAATTGTCAAGTGGCAATGTGCTGCAGAAGAGGGTTCCATTCTTCGAACTTGGATATATGTATTTGCATACCAATCAAATTTGTGCAACAGTGGAGTGAGCTTCATGGGCAACATGCAATCAAGTCAACGAGAAACTGCTTTTGCACGGCTCGGCAGCTGTCAGTTTTCATTAATGAATCAAGTACCTATTCATTTTTTTCACAGGCTGCAGAAATAGTAACTTTATACACCATTCCCGTTCATGTATAGTTTTTAACAATTAGGTACCTATATGATGTTTTTGCTTTTAACATTTGCTGAAGTTTTGTCCATGACACATCATTTGACATAGCCATGTATCGTTCTCTCATATGCCTCGATGTCATCTTGACAACAATTTAAGGTTATATAAAGGGAATAACAATTTATAACTTTCATAGCCCTTCATCCTAAAACACAATTTGGATCCACCAGCACCTATCAGAGCCCCAGCTGATGTGACTCCGAGTCCATCACTTCGTAAGCCAATCTCGAAAAAATGTCTGGCCCAAAAAATATACCTTACTTCCACCCCTATAACCTTGCAAATCATGGTACATTAAAATTGGAACAGTATATAATCAGCTCTATTTTAATGAGACAACTGTCAATACCCTATACAATGCCAATACATTTCAGGTTTTGGTACTGTTACTCACTAACCAATTTCTGAGGCTTTCTCCACAACAGTAACTTTCAAATCGTGGTCATGTTGTTCAGCGAGTTGCTTTAATTTGATGGCAGTAGACAGTCCAGCAGGACCTCCACCAACAATGACAACATCTGCTTCATCAGCAAACCTCTCCATATCCACATCTATATGCATAAAAGGGAAAACAAAACCATACTTGACACACAGTAGTAAATTCATGCTAACTCCAGCATGAATAAAAAAGGACCTCTAGTCTACAAGGGAAATTTTTATTACTTATTTACAAACGACACTGATCTTTTACATACAAGCACAGCACCGAAAAATGAGATAAAGAAAGAAGCACAAAGTATCTTCCACAATGATGAAAAGTTTCTGAAGTACAATAGATATTTTTACAGCTATATTTCTCGTGCTCATCTGTCTTGTGAGATCATAATAATAGGATCTATTGTTCTAAAGAAAAATACATTTACACCTACTTCCAACAAACCACCCTCACAGCCCCAGGTAAGAGATATAACTTTGTCTGATGATGGGCATCAAATTTCAGCTAACATACTTTACTGCATGAAAAGTTTGCTGCATTTTAATTTCGCTGCCTGAGTTAAAAATGAAGACAAAAATAACTGGCTTGTTCCAAAATGGTGTATTTTGGGTGAAACTTTCATGCACTAAAGTAATAGTAGAACTTACCTTTTTTTGGCAATCGATTTACAGTTAACTGGTGGTGCAAAATATTATGGTGAGTGTATCCCCTTCATCCCCAGTGTGATTTAGATCTTAATACACTCTTTTTTATCAGCATACAACAAATTTTGCTCAGGCTCGATATGCTTGAGTTCTTTCCGATTTGAGCCTAGAAGTATGCTTAGTTCAATTACCTCCAAATTTAATGCAACAAGTTGGAAGGTCACATTTTGGAACGCCAAACTTTCCGGGGAACACATTTGACCAGATCATTGTCTATTTACATGTCCAGTTTTAAGAGTGTTCCATGAGGCTTAGAAGTACACTACACATACATTACAAGGCTGAAGGAATGCTATTCAAAAAGAGCCCAGAGATATGCTAAGCATATGCTTAATTTTTCAAGGTTCCCAGCTTCAGTATGCTTATAAGCGTTATGCTTATAAAAAAAGAGTGTAAGGCATGAATGTAACCATGTAGACTTAGAAGATTTACCCAGAATGCATGTGGAAATTCACCAATATGTTACAAGCATACCTGTCCATCTTGGATCAGATTCTCTTGGAACAATTGTGTAGTGGGTGGTTATCTTTCTGGGGGACGGTTCATCTTGAGCCGCAGCAATGCAATTACAGCGAACATTGTTCAAAATAGGTCGATATGCTGAAGCATAAAGGAAAATCAAATAAGGTTAATTAAATTCAATCACAACGTAAACCTAAAATGGTAATCCTAAGACCAAATAAACGGGGATACATAGGTGGTACTTTTCTAAAAAACCACAACAGCTACATTAATCGTCTAAAGTTTCGGCGGACAATGTTTCAGAGAAAAAACTTCAGCGAAATATCTTTCTGACACATTTCTCATAATTTCGGACAAAATATCTACTTCGAATATCATTTTTTTGTTTAAAGAACAGCCTATTCAGGTTATATGAGTTCTCAGAACATAGTGAATTAGAAAAAAAACGCAAAGTTGTGTTGTTTTAGAATGATGCAGCCTACTAAAGTTTTACATTGTGTAAAAAATTTACAGAAAACTAGATAAAATTTTGTGTTTGCAAAGTTTGTTTTGTGATCGGCATGCTTGTTACCATATTTAATCAAGGTCAGCGAACAGATCTTCCATTGCCGAGGCTTCTTTTATTCCCGCCATTTCAAATACTTTGACCCTGAATCAAAAATAAAAGAAAAACATTTCCCAAAAAGTTTCGGCGCTGTAAACTTTTGGACGAGGACAGTTTTTAATCCGAAAGTTTGTCGCCCCGAAACTTTTGGGGATTAATGTACACCCAGACCGATAGCACATACTTTAACTTACAGTGCCACTATTAAAGTTTTAAAATATGCCTAGATTTGTAAAATAAGTACAGCAAAATTAACATTGGCGTTAGCATAACCACCTACACTTTGGAATTGTGCTTATAAATTACGCAAAACTTCAAAATCCTTAAGCCTGGTTCCCACTGATCGTAAGCCCATCGTTAGAACGTGCCGAGACATGTCTATGACGGCTTACCATTCTTCCAACGAGAGAGAATAAGCAACACCATAATTTTTATCTGATTGAATGCAATTTCATTGTAAGGAGGATAACTTTTCTTCACATAGGCCGCGGAGACGGGGTGGTCGGGGGGCATGGCCCCCCCCACTTTTTTGCAAAGTAAAATTTTTACTATTATGACTACTCAGGAATGTTACGAAAATGAACATGATCTGGCCCCCCCACTTTAAATTACGCTCCGCGGCCGATGCTTCAATACAATGAGATAAAGATCGGTTATAAGCCAGAATGCTAGACATCCTTTGTTAAACGTTGCAGAAGTAATTGTTCTCTCATTAGCTATATACCTGAACTCACATACCAAGTAACCAAACCTCGAGCATGTGTAGAAAATGGGAAGCAGAGGAGATAGGTGAAGCCACAAAATTTATTTCATATTTCTACCTCTGAAAATGCTGGCCAGCGAAAATCAATTCCTGTGAAATTTATCCACTGTTGAACTGCAAAAATAAATTCCACAAAAAATACAGTAAAATTCTGAAAACCTTAAAAGTAGTGCGTTCTTTATTTATTACCATTGAACTAAAGTCGACTGTCCTTTATGGTGATAAGTGCAGCATGATAGAATGTTATTTTTAGGTGAAAATGACTTCTTCTGAATTTATGAA
>JAOBRC010299794.1:0-12688 GCA_027575255.1 Scolionema suvaense
ATAAAATAGCTAGTTCTCACACACTTCCTGGCACAGATTCCCAACACAGGGATATTTTGAACATAGCAATCAATGTTTTATGAGAGTGGACTTCTCATCTGATAGCCTTCCCCCAGGGAAGCAATCTGAGTTCCTTGGTTTACTAGCAAACACCAAATCAAGCTCTGATGTAAAGACCACATACTAGGTCTTGAAAAAAGGCTAATATACCAACTGTTCATGTCAATGACGAAAGTGTGGGACAATTATATACGTGCACTGATTACAGTCAAGATAATAATGAACTTTTATGGCAAAGCTAAGACTTTATGAAGAGGGCTTATGGTAATCAACAGAAACGGAAACGAAAACGGAAACTAATGAATTGTTGGTTTAAATTTGCAGAATACGTATTTCTACTGCCCGGAAGAAAACACGACATAAATAAATATAATAGCTGCGCCTGCACCAGCCATTCGTATTGCATCTTCAAAAATGTCCTTGGCTGTTATTCTTGTCGTTGCTATTCCGAAGCTCATTGAGTCAACAAGACGGAGGTAGCGCTGATGGCAGAGCAATCGAATATAAACTGCAGAAAAGGTTGATCACACCAGTTATGCAAGAGCCCAGAGCGCTCCAGGGGTGACTAAGTTTTAAAAAATTTGTCTCGAACATCACGTTTAGCCCCAAATGTTGTTAACTAAGACAGGTAAATATCAGAGGCTGCACACAGTCGTCATTGCGCCTACTCTTAGTAGTTTTGATTAGAGAACCGTTAGTACCGATGAACCTCAGGCAAATCTTTCCTGTCTGCCAGATCTACAATATTCCCCGTCTTGAAATACTGCTTGCCCGTGTGGGTTCTTCAAATGTTCTTCTTCCCAGGGCAGTAAATTTGCTGACTGGTCTTACAGCAGAAAATATTTCAAAGCTATCTTATTTGCGTGATACGAAATTCGTCATGTGTTGTGGAAGAAAAGGAAGAACACAGTGGCGAAATTCAAAGATGACTAGAATTAGGATAGCGATTCGACTGCACTTTATGCCAAGTTTATGGCGACAAAAAAAGTTCCCTTTCATATGTCGCGCACATTACTCCCGGATGTAAGAAGCCTGAATAAATTAACTGGCCATGTAATCAGTTTCCGTTTTTGTTTCTGTGGATTACCATAAGCGATGAAGAAGAAGTGATCTCATAATAACGTTTTTAGGTTTTATAGATCATATGGTTACAAAGGGAATAATGTTGTGTCAGATATGGCCCCACATGCACAGAATCGTGTAGTGCAATTAGAACAAATTAAGAACAATTGAGACTGAAAATCTGAGAAAGATAGGAACAATGAACATCAGCTTGAATTGCCTTGTTCTTATAGGGAAGACTGTAGGATATGTTATTAACCAGTAATTGCATGGGCACGGACATACAAGTTCATGGAAAGAGTAAGGTCAAAGCATGCATGCAAATATATTAATACACTCTTTGCGATTGATTTAACATCACTCAAGAACACCATTTCTTGCTGCCTCTGAAACTTTGTTACTGCATGGATTAAGTGTTTTGATATATATACCTACAAAAAATATTGAGCTAGTCTACCATATTGTAACCCTTCAGGTCAGCTGCTTCTAAAATTTACCCAATCTACCTCAACTGGTCAGAGGTATCGCTGTGAGTTGCTATGGTGCACATGCCTATACCTAGTTTCCGATCCAAAAATGTGGCCTGTACATCAGCCTGTCTGCAGATGTCTGCTACTAGGTAGCAATTCACGCATTTCCTAGCAGGTAGATTGTGACTATATAAATTGCAATAGCATTATCAAGCACCTGCTAGCTAACTATGCCTCAACTAATTCCACAGAAATGACTTAGCCTAGCTGCTAGAGTAACTTCCAGAAACAGAGCACATTTGTCTAAGATGTACATATCCAGCAAGCCAGCAAAGCCTTTCCATGTCTTCATTCAGCTGAAGGTTAAGTAACAAATATGAAGTAGCCAAAGTACTCATGAAAAACATACTTAGTCTCACATATCTAGCTAGAACGGAACTCAGCCCCAAATACCAAATCAATATAGGTACAAAAAAGCTCAATGTGCGAGATTCGAGGCTCACTCGCTAGCTAGTTATGCGAATGTGACGTCAGTTGGTCAGTCTTTCACGCCACTCCGCCATTATAAAAGACAGACGCATCCCACCTCTATCCCTTGGCACAGCGATTGACAATACTGACCAAAACTTTGAACGATCGTAACTTGGCACCTAGACCATCCATTTACACCATCCATGTCTTAAATTAATCTCCAGAAAGATTCTAATCACGAGATCATCAATTCTAAGCGAGAGATACGGGCGTACTCTGAGAATAAGTAGATATATTTCCATCCCGATTCCATCTCGAAACTGTATCCTGTCACTTTCTCGCTCCATTGCTGGCAAGAAACGCATCAGAAGATGGCCGTTACTGATTGTTTACTAAAAGCAACATCTCAGCTCCAGTTTCCCGCCGATCTCATTTAATTTGTTTACTTCAGCTCTTTGCAAAGTCGATTTTCCTGATCATAGGTCGTCAAAAACTACTGACTGTGGGATTCTCCAAATCCAACCGCCTTATGTATTTTACTGACCAGTGGATTGCCGTGAAAAAAACAGTTTATCCTAAAATGAACAGAAGCAGAAAATTTGTCAAGTTTATTGTCATAAGATATTACTCCAGTCTTTTTACTGATCAACAGTTTTGTTTTGTTTTAATAAATTTATTCATTTATTCATAGGTTATGTATTACCAAACGGGGTGTTTGGGAATTTACCACATAGGATAAAAAGGGAGATCAATAATTTTCATCATCACCTCCACTCAATGAAGTGCCCTTACAAAGGTTCTTTTTATGCAGTTTAGTCTGTCGATGTCATTGAAACAGTTAACAGAAGAACTCATCAAGATGATGAACCGTTTGTGTTTTCAAGGTACCTTATTCGGACTCAATGCGATCTATTAAACATCAAGCAAGCCAATGTCTGGCGAAAGTGACGAATTTTCGGCCAGGTGATGAACATTTCACTCGATGAATAATTTCGCCTAACTTTGTTAAGTTTCCTATGGCAAACTTAGACACAAGTGACAAGTTTTTGGCGAAGGCACGAAAATTTAACCCGACAAGTTTCTCCTGACAAAAGCGACCTAGTTGTCTAGTTAACAGAAGAAACTTCGAAATTTCGTGGATTTTGGTAATCCACGAAACATAATTCAAAAAAAGAAAATCGGTTTGCCAGTTAACTGCCAATTAAATCCCAGTGCAAAGTTTTTAAAATTTGCATAGAAAGAAATAAACCTTTTTTGCTGCGGACTTATCCACAAAATTCGCATTTTGCCATGTTTGATGTCAGTGTAATCAACGCAGCAGTTTTGTTCAGACATGGGAAATTTGCGATATATTTGAAACTAGATGATCTGCGAAAGTAAACTCCTTGCATAATCTTCAAATATCGTGGATATCATTTAAGTTGTGATTTAGTGCCTTTGTATATATACATATAATATTATAAGCACTATAATTTGGACCACCAGTTTAGATAGTAAGCTCAGAAATCCTTCCCGTAGATTTGAACTGTTAATATTATTTGAGAGTAAAATGCATGCATGAGTAACCACTCTAAGAAGCCCAAACGTCGTTAACTACGGTTTTCATCGCCCCTAAAATCATGTTATAATTTTATAGGTTTTAATCTTTATTCTTTCTTGTTATTTGTAGCTGTTATTAAAGTTATGGATGAACTTTTTTCAGCAGCTGCTCATGAAATCGATAACCAGTTTCTGGGGTTAGCACATACTACCGATTTGATAGACTGGTCAAGATTTACTTCCATTTGCCCCCGAATGCATTGGAGCTTTAGATGTTCGAGGTTCTCGAAGCAATTTCAAAGCTTCAATTAAAAGCTTGCTGCTCTGTGCGACTTTTGACGAGTTCATAGCAGCGTATCAAGGGAAAACCAACGAGACACTCAAAGTTGCTGTAACGAGGAAACTGGCAGAAAAAGGAAAGTACTCGGTAAACACGGTATGCGAACACCAAGAACTGTTCCCAAATTCTTCTCTCTTGCCCTTCTAAATGATTTAAAAACACTAACTGCCCGTATAAACTGGCCATCTGAAAAGTGAAGGCCGAAGAGCATCACCCGTATCACATCCTGCTTGAGCGGAATCATAATCATTCCACAACGTCTCTTCAGGCATGGAGCTATGTACAAGGACATCTCGATTAATGTGGGAGATGAAATAAGATCCATGTACGATCGTGGACTTACACCCGCTTTAGCCTACAAAGAGTACATGCAGGATGTGCGTGACCGTTGCACGTATGGCTTGCTGTTTATTAAGATAGAGGGAGATCGGTCCAAGTGTCCCAGAAGAGGAGATTCTTATAACATCTCCACAGAGTATTGCAAACAAAGGTATGGAGCAAAAAAAGGAGAGCAAATGTTGGCTGTCCTCGATGAGAAAATCGTGCAACTGCAAGAGGTTTATCCAAATCTGACATTGAAACGACAGGATTATGACGATCAAACTAATACACCGTTCGTTTTAGCCATTGTTACTCCTCTGATGAAAAGAGTCCATTCAATGGTATGTTTGGTTTATAGTTATTCATTTTTAGTGGCAACTGTATCATTTAGGGAAGAGGGACACGAGAGACAAAGAAAGTAATTCATAGAAAACAAGCCAGGTTTTTTAATCAAATGATGAGAATGAACAAGTAACTTTAAAAACCCTGACTTTATGTGGCTATGTCATATGTTCACGGTATCTTAATTGAGATATGAAAGTAATATAATTGGCAGATTTTATCATCTGTTAACATACGAAACTATACTTTTTCAAACTATGTCCTATTGGAGCTTTAGCCTAATACATTGCGTACAAAATTAGCCAATTACCTAATGGTCACTTTATTGGTGGGAAAAGTTACGGGGATTTAATACTCTGCCAATTTTTGTTCATATTAGTGACCTTTATATCTTATTTACGGTGTGCAAATTTTTGAACACTTGACCTGTAATACACGTATAGAATGTTTGCAGTGCATGAACGAACATCTGTATAATCGAATCTATATTCATTTAAATAAGCCAGAAGCATACTTGTTCCAATCAAGCATGCAATTTTACCTATCCAGCACTGTCCTTGGGTTTAGCTGGAAGGAAAATTAAATAGCCGATAGGAGGAATAAAGATGCCCTCGGTGGTACCAATTCAAACAAAAAATTTCCTGGAGGTGTCTATTACGGAGTGTACTTCCGGCCAGCACTGTTGTTTGCATTATGAAGCCCTTCACTAAAAATGTGAAGTCTGTATCTGGGGTTTCCTCTATTCTTCACGAAAATGTGGGAGTATTATTACGAAAAAATTTTTAACACTCTCTGTAGAAACAAAATAATAGATAATTATTACACCTGTAAAATTTCCTATTCCTGCTAAGAATATCTTGGCTTATCAAAAGTTGAAACGTCTGAAAGAACTAGAATACATTTGTGTTTGAGAGGCACCGATTTGCACTGTTTCCAGAAAATTCGTTTGATAGCCAGATTAATTGCAGCCTACTATATGAGGGAAGAAGGAATGATATTATGCTATATCGGAACTTATCTGACATAAGACAGTGAAATGAAAAGTAAAAATGATAAAAAATTATTTAAATGCCGGAAAATTGTGAGTGTGTGTGTGTGTGTGTGTGCATGTAACATCAGCTTTTAAACTCTTTCAAGGCCAAATCGAAAAGTGACACCTTAAATCAGAAAATTGTGTGTGTATGTGTGTGTGTGTGTGCTGTTGTTTTTTTGACTCCTAAAAAAATCATCCATTTTATCAATCTTGAAAGGACCATAACTTCTCAGCGACAGAAATTAGAGCCTTTAGGTTTAAACCATTAAAAAGAAACTTTGCCGGATTTTGGTAACAGACGCTCCAGACGTTCTCAAGTAATAAGCATTTGATGTGGATATGGTAAAAAAGAAAACGTATATCAACGTATTCCACCAAAAATAAGTTCTATTATAAACGTATCTAAGACTAAAACTGCTAAAAAGGAACTAGGCCCGATAAAACCAACAAGAAAGATGCCATTATGTGTGCCAGAACAATAGTGTAAATATAGAAAATTTTTCAAGAAAAATATTGTAAAATTTGGGAGGTCCAAATTATCCACATGCCCTTCGCGGATAAGCACACCTCCATCTTTCGAGCTCTTCATAATGACCTCCATCCCAAGACAGAACTACGGAACTGCGTCGTTTATTTACTTGGCGAAAGCAAAAGCTGAACAGCGTTCCAAATTGACTCAAGGTCATTCAAAATAGACACAACTTCTGGCTTAGGTGCGCAAGTGGCACAGTGAGCAAATGTCTCAGTGAGCATAAACCGAACGGCATTCTAAATTGACCTAAGGTCATTCGCAATAGACATAATTTCTGGGTTAGGTGGGAAATTGTCACAGTGACCAACTGTTGTATGCATGTGTACGTAAGTGAGCAAATGACCGGTGAGCAATACACCTTTTCACAGTAATCAATTCTGTATCAGTTGAAACGACTTTCCACTATTGAAATTTCACGCATCCAGTGAAACGTTTTTCAAACACATCGTTAGCGCCTTACATTCTCTACAGTGGAGGGATAATCGCTACTTCACACGTACAGAATGGCAGCTCTGCTTCTGCTAGTGCGCATTGATTACCTATTTACGTATCTCTAAGGGAGTATCAAAAAATGAATTGCGCTCTATAACGATTTGTTTATATGCAATTTTTACAACTGTGAAGAGGTGTATTGCCCATGAGCAACGGTCCCAGTGAGCATCTGTCGAGTGAGCATCTGTCCGGATACCACATAGAATATGCGAGGAAGGAGAACGTTAAAAAAGAATTGTCGAATATTTTGTAGTCAGTTTGACATTACATCATTTAAATGCACCTCTTCACAGATGTAAAACCTTCTTCAATGCACCTTAATAGGTAGGTAAACTGGCAATAAACGCACACTGAAAGCAGCACAACAGTTGTTCAATAGTATCAAAGTATCAATTATTCCCACCGCAGATAATTTAGCCTCTGAACGCTGCGTTTGCATAACTTATCAGTGGATACGTAAAATTTCAACGATAGAAAGTCGCTGAGAAAAACTGTGTATTGTGTGTGCACATGGCTGATGCATTAAAGAAGTGTATTTACAGTACATGGGAAATGTTGGGTCTGAGACATTCAAATTCTCGTTTCAAGAACTGTGTCACGAGATCACCTTATAAGATTCTGCAGTACCTTGTTACGGATTCTTCTAGGCAGGTATTCTTGATTGCGTAAAAGCCTGACTGAGTTAGTCTCATAAATGTTTACTAGCTATTATGATGTTGCTCAACAAAATCAACAATTGGTGGAGATGTTAAGTAACTATTTTCCACATATTTCAAATGCAACTGGACAAAACCAAGTGAAAATATTTATCGTGCTACTGCGTGTTTTGTCAGTTTTCTTCTTCGTGAGTTCACATCTGCTCTGACATCTGGTCTAAAGTTGAAAACAACCGTCCCATGTTATGAGAATCTCATCAAAATATTGCCATAGTGACACAAGAACCATTGATGTGTGTTTATGCGACGCCGAAATCAGGTAGTGATAGCATGACTGCTTAAAGCCAATATATGAAGTATTTATTGTCATCCAATCATTCTGTCGAGTAAATTTTTGCCATTGGATAGTGAAAGTTCTGCAGAAATATGGGTGAGCTTTGCTTAGCTATGTATTTACGTTGCATTTGAAGTAAATATGTAACGTTTTGCAACAGTTCTCTAATCGGTACTTTGTACTAACTGTCACGTTTTTAATGAAACTCTGATCATCACTTGACATGTAAAGCAAAACCGAAAAGTTTAACTAAAAGTTTAAATTTCGGCGCACTGGTGTACAGACTCTGTAATTATACTAATTGTTACTAGGGCAATATGACTCGTAAACATTTCAAATCATGCTGGAGATATTGACAATTTTGTGTGCCCACGACCAATTTCAGCCGACCTAGCAAACAGTTGAAGTGCGTTAAGTCTGAAAGCAGGCTAGAAATTTTAATTAAAGGAAACCTGACGAAAGATTGTAAGTATCTCTGAATCTACGGAAAACAACTTAGTGTTGATTGATAAAACCAAATTAAGATCTATAATATGTCTAAAAGTCGAAGTACAGCAATGAATTCGAGATGTGGTGATTTGGTGACTTTTGCTCAGAATGGTGAAAAGGTCGACCAATCAATTTCGTGGAATATTGAAGCCAGAAAAGGCTTTTGATCCTGGTTTTTGGTGTTTTCTTGTGCGCTGCACACGTTTTACATGCTTTTATGTAGTTAAAACCTGCCATTTTGGAGACTTGAGCAAATTTTAGACTGCGGCGGATAGAAATGTCCCCCTCGAGGTTGCCATATTGATCATAACAAAATTGATGCGCCACCGTTATGAACGAACAAGGGGCAATCCGGTATTACCATTTTTTGAAACACAAATAAGTGGCAGTAAAAGTAGTAAAGCAGCTACCTTAAAATCTGTGTCGAAGTGGAAATATACGCAATTAAACACCGCACGGACAAAACTGACCCCGACGGGTCATTAGGGCGGAGGGTATAGGTTGCACTCGCATCCAATGTTGTGAGGTACATATTTGTGACATGAAAATCTATTGAGTGTGAAAGCTCTTCAACTCGTTGGATCTAGAGCGCTTTTGGTGTAAAGAACTGTCTGGACAACCAAGAGTCTATTTTACTTCCATCCGTCGTTGTCTTATGCTCTGCTTTCTAATTATAATACTCAAGGACAACACCACCTTGTTTGATACGTATTTTTTTTACCTTTCCATTTCAGTGATATGCCATACCAAAAAGCGATTTGTGTTTGTTTCCTCCTATGTCAAGTGAGCGTATCAGCTTTGTTGAAATACAAGTGTGACTCCACACTCGAGAGAGATCATGTTGTTGGCTACGTAAAACAAGATCATATCTGGATCAATGTCCATCCGATTTCAACCAGAGAAGTGACGTCAGAAATGCAATGTCTGCACGAATGCGACATGAACTGTGAGTGTGCATCTGTGAACATCAAGAAAATGAGCTCGACATCAAAAAAGTTGACTTGTGAAATTCTCGATACGGCAGTAATTCATCAAACAAAACGAATGCTGTTTTCAAACAACTACAAAAAGGAATACGAACCAAAGCAGTGCAGAGGATGCCGGTCATTTACCAGTTCAGTTGGTGATTTATGTGACTGCACAAAAACTTCATCATTTGAAGAAAGTTGTGAAGCCCACCGTAAGTTAGGACATCGTCGCAGCGGTTTGTTCTTGATCCAGCCGTTAAAAGATATTTCCCCATTCATAGTCTTCTGCCACATGGCAGCACGGGGTTGGATAACGATTCAAAGACGAATAGATGGGACAGTCAATTTTAATCGCACTTGGCGTAGGTACAAAGAAGGGTTTGGACAAATGTCAACCGAATTTTGGTTGGGAAATGAAATTCTCCACAAAATGACGTCATTACGGCAATATGACTTGAAAGTTTACGTTTTACGTCATGGAAGGAAGAGAGACGCAACTGAGTATCGACCTTTTCGGCTCGGGTCAGAAATGTCACACTATGCTTTATATAAAGAATGGAAAAGAGGGGAAATAAGAGTAGGAGATGCATTAACGCAAAGTATCAACGCGCCGTTTAGAACGTGGGATTCTGATGATTCCTGGCTAACACTGCAGTATGGAGGATGGTGGTTCAGCAACATGACGTCTTCTCTGGAATCAAATTTAAACGGAAAACACTATTTGAACTATTCATGTCCAGGGAGCAATGGAATTATATGGTCAACATGGGAAAGATACAATGGCTCCTGTCCGACGCATGTTCGAATGTGCATCTGTCCAACCTGATTGCTTTATCCAATACTTTTACTCTAAAGCTGCTAAAGAAAAATGCAGAACAATGACTCGCATAAGACCAGAGTTGGTCAAATGCATAAATCTAAAGTTATTTGAATTGCATATTCTTACATCGCAGACCTGGTTCATTTTCCTTGGTTTTCTTCTGTATATCCCCCATCAATATGTCATACCTGTCCCAGTGTGTTTAAAGATTTTGCGGTTCTTAAATCAATTTTTGTTATTTTTCTGTTGTCTGCTGGCAGTTTGATCAAAATTGTAAATAGGAAAATTACTTCTTATTTTCTGTTAGCAGTTTGGCTTTTTTATATGTTTTTTATTTTGTTTTCTGTGTGTTTTTATTGAGAGAAGAGTGCGTGTTTTTGTGTTTCATTTATCTCTCATGTCTGCATACCCTGGTCTTACAGTCAGTGGACCATCTGGGTAGGGCTGCGTGTTGGGCGCCCGTAATACATGTTTAAGGTCGCAGATGGAGTCTCACGTCCCTGCACCCAGATGGTTGTCTAACACTGACTTTAGGATAGGAGTGTACATCATGTCAATTCCAGAAGATGGGTTTTTTGTACCCTGCAATCCAGTCGACTACAGACGTCATTGTTTTCCTTTTTGTTCGCTTCTTTGTTTCTGTCCTTGTCAGATCTCATCTCCCTCTCATAGCATTCTCCAAAATTACTCTCTGCTTTTGGCTAAGTGCGAACCGTGCGTTGTGCTCATCTTTATCATGCTCCTTACCTTACATATCGTATCATTGTGTTTAGTCAAGGATGTTCTTTAAGTTTTTTTAACATTCTTAGTTTACAAGGTGCTTTAATCCCAATGTGTGAATACAATCTGTCACTACCAAAGTTACACATTTTCTTCCTAGTGGATACAAAAAATCTTTATTTGCTTTTATGAGTGCGATATCGAATACAAAATCCATTTTGCGGCATTGCGATCAATGGAACCAAGATAAACTTTTCAAGCTTGTCACACAGTGCCTCTAATATCCCTGCCGATTATACCATTACAAGATACTACTAAGATATGCTCTTAACAACGTGATTCATCTGTATCTTGCGTTTGTAACCACTTACAAAAATTTTTATTAATTTTGCCAAACTTGGCTTTGTCAAATGTTTACAGAGTTGGGTAAAATTATTCGTCAGACAAAATTTTCTTCAAGCAGTCAAAAATTTGTCACTTTCGCCGACAATGTTTCACCCGATAATATATTACGTTTTTAAGATGGCTTAGGTATAAGACATTACCAGCACTGCGTACCAACACTTTTAGGCTTATGCCTACTTAACGCACCGTCCAGGGGCGGATCCAGAGTGACGCGAGTGATGCAATTGCATCACTCAGATTTCTCAAAGTCACGGAGATTTTGTCGTGAATCCCTTGTAAATCGTGCTACAGTCTTCAGGTAGCCTTTGGGGACAGCAGAGTATGCCCCTGATGGCTATTATATCATAAAACATCTTCAATATGCCTTCTGAAGACCTGCGCCTGCAGAGAGAGCGATGAACAAAAATTTACAAATTTGTCCACTTTGCTCATTTTCAGCGACGCAGAGCTACAATCCCAGACAAAAGTAAGTGAACAGAATCATTTCAGAAAGTAATCGTTTCGTATTTAATGATTTTGCTCTAAAGCACCTCCCCCTACCCCACCTTCAAAGTTGTTGTTGATTTCTACACTAGTATTTCATGGTGAGTTTAAAGAGTGTTCAACATATTTATGAACTATGCTGATGAAAGTACTGTCGTGTATACAGAGTCTGATAAAATTGTCATAGGACATTTAGCTATATCTCAAGTCAACTCAACATTGTTAGTGGGGGGGGGGTTAGTGGTACTGAGAACGAAAATTCCTGAAGAGGATATGAGTGACAGCATTTGTTCACTTTACGTTTGTCCGGGGTTGTATTTACGCGCTTAAACAGCAAAAGTTGTATAAACTTGTTGTATGTCCTATAAAATGTTTTGGTTCTTCACAAAATAGAATATAGTTATAGTAGTGGGGCAAAAATTGCTGCTCTACATGGCTGGCATTCATCTAAAGTTATGTGTGCGATACATGCAGTACGATGTTTAAACTGAGGCCCAAGGAATTGTGGTGAGAGTGAAAAGTCCATGCTAGTTAAGGCCTAGTTAGTGATTATAACACTACTATGATTGGTCAGAGGAGAAGTGTAACTTTTATATCACCACGCATATATAGTAAGAGTGCGTGTGTTGGTACATTTGGTGCTTTCCACTGCTGTTTGAGGTTTTGCGACTGAGTTGCTTGCAGTAATTACCTACTAAATCTGCAGAATGTACCTGTAGTGGCATTTTATCCTGTTATTCATCTTGTTATTGTAGTAACGTGTGCAGGCAAAATGCATGCATGAAACATGGAACACTTGCTAGCTATTATATTGCGTATAAAAAAGTGCTCTTATCGTAAATGTAAATGCCAGAATTTGCTTTGTTGAGTCCAGTCTCATGATGCATCGCTTAATAAAGTAATTAATGATATGACTGGTCATTCTGCTTCTTTATCAGGTCCATTTCCTTCACATCCATCTCCTTCACATCCATCTCCTTCACGTCCATCTCCTTCACATCCATCTCCTTCACATCCATCTCCTTCACATCCATCTCCTTCACGTCCATCTCCTTCACCTCCATCTCCTTCACCTCCATCTCCTTCACATCCATCTCCTTCACATCCATCTCCTTCACGTCCATCTCCTTCACATCCATCTCCTTCACATC
>JAOBRC010299906.1:0-13453 GCA_027575255.1 Scolionema suvaense
TAGCTTATTTGCTCGCATTACTTAGCCAACGGTTGACTCAAGAATAGCCGAGGCATATGTTCTAAGTAAAGCATTTTTCGAAACAGGACAGAACAATTTCTTAAGCTTTTGTTATGGAGAATAGCAATGGCTTCGCATCACTTTCCAGCAGCTTTACATGAAAATTTTTTGATTTTCGTGCATGAGAATCGAGGTCAAAATGCAAAATTAGTATGAATGGGCCTAGCATTCCAGATTTTTAAAGCAAAAGTGAAGTTAATAATTTGATGTATATCCAAATTTTCCAAGTACTGAAGTAATTTTCCCTAACTGAACTCATAAAAAAATACTTGAATAGCAAAATGGATGCAGCGTACGTCCGACAGATATTCTGCTAGATTTCACTCTGTTCAATTGCAGAGTTCCAAAGTCATTGTGAACTTTTGCCAGCTTTCTGCTGATATTGGAGGTTGATGTGGATGTGATGATTGTTGTTTCTGGCTATCTTAGAAATATAACCAGTCAACCAAGGTCCAGTTGATAGCGCAACCACTTTGTTTAATACCGTTCCAGGCTGGAGGCACGACAAGCCTCCATTGCTGCTGCCAGATGCATTTTTCAAGCACATATTCAAAGAAATTTGCTTTCAGAATAGTGTTAGTCAGCTTTTTACACTCTGCGATACTCAGTTTAATATTGTTGAGAGCCTTTTCGTTTTCCTGGGACATTCTGTCGGACGTACGCCTTGCTTTCTATTGTTGCACGTACCTGTAACACTTGTACCGTACATTTGTTGATCTAAATGCTGAATTTTATGATTACAGCTTCACATGGTCGACATATTTAGCCTTACCGTTTCTGTCTATCTCAATGTTTAAAATTTCACTTTCGATAGGTACGTCCGACCAAGGCCTTCTAAACGTGCGTTTAGAATACCTTGGTCCGACAGGTACGTCCGACAGATATGCCATGCTCACTGACATAAATATTTAATTTCCAGGAGAGCTGCTTGGCCATGTCATTCAGTTACACAAGTGTATATGACATAATGTTCGTCCTTGTCAGGAAGTTTGGCAATAGTTGCTTCAATAGTTTCGATAGAATGAGAATAAGTGTTTAAATTTCCTGAAGTCGTTATTCTATCGCGTAGGTCCGACAAAAATGCATTTTGCCTTGCTGTGGGTCTCACAAACATGAAACCTTACAAACTGAGACTTGTAATTATTAGATGCTACTGAAGGTTTAAATAGCAATTGATTTTGTCAGCTTCTCATCAACACATAGTTTTTTATGAGCTCACAAAGTATCGAATGTACGTCCGACAAATTTTTGAATTTCGTAACAGACCCAATTGCACTTTTAGTTCTTAATTTCCCTGCACTTGTCCCTGGCATTCTTCTTCCTCCGTGCACCAGGTTGTTCAGTTTGTCTTTCTCTCTCTATTTCCTTCGCTTATAAGTAGTGTTTCTTTATCTCAGTCCAATTTCTCTCTGATTCTCAACTTACACATCTTTTCATATGGTGTGCTCAATCGTTTCTCTTCTTCTTTGCTTGATCACCGTTGGAAAAGGATCTCTATCCGTTGACTTTCATTTTCGTCGGTGCCAAGTTTGTTCAGCTATCTACAACCTTCTGTCCTTTTCTCTTTGCGGAATCTATTATGCCAGCTTTTTGCTGGGTTAGCCTTTTATGCTTGTTTTCATTCTCGAAAATTTTAATATTACACGAAGGCCAAATTATTCCGTGTTCTGTTGTTATAATAGATAGTGTTGTCTTTTTTAAAGTGTTCGAAAATTATCGTCGTTTATCGCTTAAAGAAAACTTTCAATCTACAATCATGGTCAAGATATATTTGCACACCGTGCGCGTTTTCGCAATGTTTCGTTCCACGAGTAAGTGATAACATGTCGACAACTGCCGGGCTACAAATTAGGGAGGGATGTTGGTTTTCGTTTGAGAGACGTGCTATTTCTGTCTTTTAAAAAATCGTATTTTGTTATTTTCATGGTATTCACAGGGTGTGGTAGGGCTTGTTTTGGGGTTGGCTTAGGATTTTCCTATTTTTTAGGTAATTTGGAGAATGAAAGGCGTGGAATTGGGTCCACTAGTGTAAATTGCTAGAAAATGCGCTGCTACTGTAGACAGAAGTTGCTAAACACCGGAAAAGAATTTCTGGAAGAGCTTACAATTCAAAGTGCTTTTACAGTCAAAAGTCGTAAAATGCCCATTTTTGATTTTGGCTGAAAAAAGCCTTTCATGCTAAATATTTTTAAGGATTGTAGCTTTGGTTTGCACTGTGATGTGGAAAGGGCAGGAACCGATAGAATCTTTGAAATTAAGATTTTTGAGATTATATATGGAAAATAGCCATGTTGCCACTAGGACTCTAGATCTAAGAGTATTTCAGCCATAGGCACGATCAAACAAAAATACCTTCCTCCCTATGTTCAATTCTTGAACTTCGTTATCCAACCCTAAATTCAGATCCTGGTCAAATCCTCATTATTTCAGTATCCGAGAAGCACAAATATTACATGAAGCTTGAGCTACAAACGTATAAGACCTATATTGTGGTTGTTTTCACGTTGAATGGAAGTAATTTTGTTCAAAATACTAAAATTCATTTTCAGGCGCCTATCAGATCCTGCCCCTTGAATGTTCTGAAACGAACATGAGATCGTGTCGCGAAACGCAGATTTGGTGTTTTCTTCTGTATAAAGAAACATTATTACACAATTCTACTCCTGAACCTTGCTTTCTTCTCTTTGTTATTATGAACGTTTCGTGATTTTATGTCGTGGGCATGTTACTCTTTTTGATGCAAAAAGCGTTATAAATGGAGTTCCTGCGGCTATTGTTGTCGCTGAGTTCGTGTGGTTGTTGACTTGTAATCAGTAGTTTTTCGCAAATAATCTTATGGTTGCTTTGTTGTGCGTGTTTGTTTGTTTGTTGTTGCTTAATGCTCTTGCTTTCGTTTGTTCTGTAGTCGAGAGGGATAAAAGTTACACGGAGCCTGGTGGATATCCACGTGATTCCCAATCCGATTATCTGTTTCAAATTTGGTTCAACCAATCACCATAGACATTTTCGCTGAAGACCAATCACCATAGACTTTTTCGGTCAGCCAATCACCATAGACATTTTCGGTCAGCCAATCACCATAGACATTTTCGTTCAACCAATCACCATAGACATTTTCGCTCAACCAATCACCATAGAAATTTTCGTTCAACCAATCACCATAGACATTTTCGTTCAACCAATCACCATAGAAATTTTCGGTCAGCCAATCACCATAGACATTTTCGTTCAACCAATCACCATAGACATTTTCGTTCAACCAATCATCATGGACATTTTCGCTCAACCAATCACCATAGACATTTTCGGTCAGCCAATCACCATAGACATTTTCGTTCAACCAATCACCATGGACATTTTCGCTCAACCAATCACCATAGACATTTTTCACTCAACTAATCACCATAAACATTTTCGTTCAACCAATCACCATAGACATTTTTGCTCAACCAATCACCATAAACATTTTCGCTCAACCAATCACCATAGACATTTTCGTTCAACCAATCACCATAGACATTTTCGTTCAACCAATCACCATGGACATTTTCGCTCAACCAATCACCATAGACATTTTCGCAAATTGCCATCGAGCAGTGAACTGTGCGATGGCCAGGGGTGGCAAAAATATCTGTAATTCCGGCTGACAAAGCAGATCATTTAAAAAAAAAGCGCCGACTTAATGACCTGCTGATTACGAAATTTGTATTTACACTAGGTCACTGATTTTGTCACTGTAGCATTAAGTTTTATGTGCCCTCTGGCCATCCCACAATTTGACAATTTGCGAAAAGGTCTATTGGTTTCATAGAAATCTGCATTCTGCAGCTCGCCCATGCCAAAGAAAAATGATATCTTACGCATATAACAGAAGAGACAATAAGTCATAGCCTACTCCTCTGCTGTTTCATTTGTACAATCTCCATATCTACTGTGATACATATACGAACGGGTGTGTTACCTTCATTTTCTCTTGTTGAAAGTACATTTTACAGTTAACTCTTGATAGCTCGAACTTCCTGGGGACCTTGAAAAACGTTTGACCTGTCGAGAGTTCAAGTTATCGATACTTTTTTCCACTGTACTGCATTTGGTTTGTGAGGACCAACAATTTAGTTTGACCTATACGGGGTAGCTCGAGTATGCGAGGTATCGAGAGTCAACTGTATGTAGATTTTTTAAAGAAAAGAAACAAGACTTCTGGCTTTGCCCAATTCAAGTCTAGCTTTAAGTTCAGCGGAATCGTGAGGGTAGGAAGATTCCTGAGGTATAAGGTTACATAAATCATGGGGAATTTACAAAGTGCATCATCGGATATAGACATAAAGACCAGATACTTAGCTTTATTCTTTCTTGATCCAGTCTCCAAGTCACCCATTGTTGTATCTATTTTTCTTCCTGTTCCGAACTTGCTCACTTGTTGAATGCCACCTCATAATCATCTGGAGCTGTGATGATCATGTACTTGACGTCATGTCTAAAGAAGGATGACGTCAAATTCACTGCATGTCTCCTACATGAAGAAAATTATCGAATTCACTTTAAAACCTATGATTGAAATATCATTTTGAAATAACTATGTACACATCTCTGAAGTCCTCAGACCTTAAAGTTGTATTTGCTCGAATTTCGCGCGACCTGGAACCGAGCATCATCAGGAATGATTCCACCAACAGTTACCATTCGGTAGTCCACGTCCTTTGAGTAGTTGATGTCGAACGCGAGCAGTTTCTAAATTCTTTAAGGTTTTTAAACTGTTGAATTTGACGTCATCATCCCTAGTTGTTTTCAAACGCTGCGAAGCAATCTGGTCACGGTTTCTTGGAGACTCCAAAATGCTTCTGAGGTTTTGAATTTTGCCTTCACTTTCGCTAATCGAGCAAGAATCTTGTCCAACTCTTGGTAATGACAATCCCTATTCTTGATCGCTTACATTCTGCCATCCAAATAAACTTCTAAGTGTTATTGGCTATGGATCTCACTGAGATTCGTTGTATTTTCATTATCAGTTTGTAGCTTAAGGGGAGAAATTTTTGCGATAGTAAGTTTTCGCGAATCGTTTGTTTCAAATGAGGTTCGTAGAATAGATTTTTGGGAAGATCGAAATTTTTACGGTTCGGATTTTCGTCAATCGAATCAAAGAAAGCATTATAAAATATCAATTTATCAATTATTAGTAATTAATTTTGCGGAAGACATTTTTGCGAGTCCACTATTTCTAGCCTGCTCACAACCTCTGCTCGAACCAAGTTCTCTCAGAGCAAGCAAGCAAGTGAAGCGCAGTGCGCTTGGTATGGTACAGGCTAAGTATTTCATATGAATTTCTTCCCGTTAATTTTTTCCCTTGAGATATATCATACTGCTTGTTACTTACCTCCATAAAATTTTGCATGATCTTGCCCCTTCCAGGCATGCGTAAAAGAACGAGCGACGAAGAGCATCCTCTGCGTCAAAGATGTGTCGGAAGAGACTGCGCAAGCCGTTGTCGAAAGTGTCTTCGATGCTTGTTTCAAGGATACAGCTCCTTTCGAAAGAATCCCTCCGTAAATACATGTATAGGAAATAGCTTTTTTATATTGCATAGTGCTTACCAGAAATGTGTAGAAAGATTGACAAATTATGAAGACTCATCTCGTCCATTTTGTGTGCTGTCCATCCGTTTAACGCGTTGCACTTTCAACAATGATATCTCTTTATATTAGCACCCTGACCTAACCCTATTACTACCGCCGGGGCGATATCGTCGCCCCGGCCAGTTTTTTTTTTTCATCATAACTTCTAAGTGAATGCAGCTTTGGCGCTGAAATTTCATGACTTTTCCTGAAGTTATATAGCTCACGATTTGGCAAGAAAACATTTTTGTCCCAATTTCTCGATTGCCCATAATGGCGGCTTACTGGCTGGTGGCCAATTACCAAAATCGTTTGTTGATAAAAACGGTCATCGCTTTGAGGTTTTCTCTCAATTTTTCACCAAAGTGGTTGAAATAGCATCAGACTATCTCAAAGGAACAACACTGAATGATCTCATGTGAAAAAATTGAAAATATTGAAGATTTTTCGAAAAAATCTGGAAAACCGGTGAAATTTGGCCATTTTTTGCATGGGCAACAAATGATGACTTCAGCAAAAATTGATGTATGCTGGGAAATATCTGCTGGTGATTTTAAAATCCCAAGATAATAAGCTAATATGGTACCAAATATCTAAACTCTACCTAATATCGTTCTTGATTTAGAAGGGGAGGGTGATTTAGCCTTGTACCCCCGGTGGTACGAGAAGATCAAATACCTCGATAGTAATGGGGCTAAAGCTGACTCTTTCCTTGTAAGCAGAAATACTGGCAGGATTATAGCAGCCGAACGATAGTTTTCCTTCCCGTTACCCTCTGCGGAAATCGAATGATAAGCCTTCGTGCAACTGGATTATTTTTTACCTAAACACAGACGGACTCAAATGAGTGTATAGTACTGCACACTTAAAAAGCTTTTGAACCTCAACTTCGCCTGTTCCTTACAAAAAACTGAATCAAAAACTCAATTTATGCAAACTCTGGTTTTGGCAATAAAGTATTTCAAAAAAATTTGGCTAGAAGTTACCCAGGTGTACTTGTTGTCATCGTGTACAATAAAATGCTTCTTACGAGCATGTTCGTATATTTTTTTTATGTCTGCGATAACTTTTGTTAAGCAATCGGTGTTTGCGAGTTGTTGACACAGCTCGCCATCTGAGCATACACATACTTGAAGTACTAGCGTATGGAAGCATTTACTGAAGAGACAGGCTGCTTTGAGAAGGGCTTTAATTGTAAGAAACCTTTTACGCACGAATAATTCTTGTTCTAATAGGTTTGAAACTGGTTATAGGCGTTTCTCTTTGATTTGAAGCAGCTATAGTTTTCAGTTGTAGTTGTGTCTGGAAGCGGAGGCAGGAAAAAAAATTGCATCGTGAGCGTCTGTTAGCATAAGTAGTGGGTTAAACAACAAACCGTTGTTGCCTGTTCATGGAAATCTCCATGATGTATTGTACTTCTTCTAAATTTATCTTTCTCTCAATTTTTGTTCGTTTCTCGCTTCTGATGTCGTGGAGAGTGATCATAGATGCTCTCCATATTGCTCATCAGCAAATTTTTTTGCGTATTTGTCGTAGATAAAGCCTTTTGTTCGGAGACATTGATAAGGAACGGAACATGTTTTTATCTGTAGAGACGTGTTGTCGTGGCTTTAGTGTGTGCGAAGAGTTTGTACCATAGTTAATATAATTGTACTGTGGATACAGTTGCCTGACTTTTGTTAGATTCAATATGAACATGGAAACCTCCTCATTAGCTCAATCTTTCTGTTCTCCTGACTTCATTTTTCTTTTGAGTTGTTACTTTCTTCTCGATTTTCGTCTTAAGAATCCTTGACTATAGGAATCAATGGAGATGGGATTAAATAGCGACTAGAACAGATTTGACTCTTGTTTCTTGCATAGTACTGAAAAAATAGTGTTATTTCAGATTTGATGCTTGTTTCTCTGCAGAATGAGCCTCGAAACTGTAAAACCTTTCATAGCTTCTTGCTTGTCCCACGGGGCTCTTGAAGAAATCGTGTTTCTGCGAGAATCTGTGAGCAGGCTGCTGTGTTGTTCAGTTGGCTCTTATCGCCCCAAAAAACTTTGTCAAATTATACGCAAGCGAAATTTCTTTTTCTGGAATTATATGGGCATCTCTTGAAATCCAATCAAATGTGCATTGCATAAGCCCTTCTTCCTGCGTGATACTTTGTCCATATACAATATCTTGTACCTTCGTTCCCCTCTCTCTTTTCGTTAGGTCAATTAGAGTTCGGTGCTGACAATTTTTTTTTTTTTTTGCTCGTGCGTCACATTAGGCGCAATAAATATAGTCTGTGTGCATGGTATTGCTTGACGTCATGGATGTTCTTCCGCTTGGCACCTTGTTGCTATTTATTGGCTTCACCAGTTATACTTCTGGGCAAACCGTTCCTCAAGGTAAGTTTTTGTTAGCATGAGACCAGAACTTTTTTGCCTTTAACTGGAGTCTGTTGCTCTTAATCGCGTCCTGAACACGGTAGACAGTCAGGTACCCATCGGAGCAGGGGGGGGGTTCATGTTAGTTTTTAGGGGTTCAATAATCATCTTGCGTGTACATTATGAGTTAATTTTGTTTGGTTAGTTCAACACAATTTGCAACCTATCGAGAAGGATTAAAAAGGAGACTTTTTTCCGACTGATTCATTCATCCCTTGAACTTTTCTCAGAAACAAAAATTCTTGAAGATTTCCGCTAATTACTCTTATAAATTGTTTACTTACTGTTTAGTGAATTTGCTGTATCGCTTATGCTTGAAACTCTCGCTAGTACATATACAGTAACATCTTATCTCAGAGAAGAAACTGCGCAGAAAGTAAATTTCAGATTGTTTTCAGAATGAATTCTTAAATGCTTGCCTGTTTTCGGCCCCAATATGTCGTTTAGCGATGCAATTTCTTCTTTTTTTTCGCTCCGTTTGTAAATAACGATTTTTTAATCAGAAGAAATCTACTTTACATGCATTGCAGCTCTGAAGCAATCTCTATGACAAAAGTGGCGTTGGAATATGTTGTTTGGATTGCTAATTTTTCGTCAAAGGCGTGTTAATACTGAATTGACCTGAGGATGATATAGTAATTGCATTGAAATATACAACTGACTATCAAAATTTTCAGTTGTTCTTTTTTTTTTTTGCATATAGTAAATCCTCAAGAAGGTGTTAATTGGAGTTGAATCCTGTTCTTTTTGCGGTTAATTTGTTTTAATATATTTCAGCAACTAATTCCGCAGTCGAACCTGAACGAAAGATTTGATTGGATTCATTTTACAAAAAATTGTTTTTTGTTCTCCCAGAGTTACGATTATCCTCAGAAGCGAGGTAGAAACATCATACTTGTGATGAATTTTCGTTCAAAAGAGGGGGGGGGATGGGTTGTTCTTCTTCTGGATATGCTTTTTCAGTTTTTAAAAAGTTGTGCATTTTTGAACATAAGAAATTGATATCCTAACGCCACGAATTTAACCTGAGACCAGATCTTACTATTCCTCTTCACTGGAGCTGCTTGCTGGTCCCGGGTTACACAAAATGCACGTAAATGTTTCCTTTGATGATGCGCCATGGTATGTCGAATAATCTTGATCATGTTTTGCAGGTTGCGACAAACCTCTTGGTATGGAATCTGGGAAAATATTGAATAGCCAAATTCGAGCATCATCAGAAGATAGGTTCGTAACAAGTCTGTTTTTAAATACTCTTAAAATTCTATAAAACTACAGGAGTGCTGTTCTTCGCCTGCTTAACTAGTGTTGGCAAAAGTTTCGGCAAGAAGATCCAGTGGATAAAAGGGACATGTTGGATCAAAATACACCGTTTCACGAAACGAGAGAGTCTTTTCTGATGCGTCTCTCAACAAGCCAGTCTATTACATCACTCAAGCAGCAACGCATCCGAATGAGCCCTTCGTTCCAATGTCGTATATTATCAGACCAAGTTCTCCTTGCAACGCGTGAAAATAGAGGCTGGGCTAGTGTATGTGAGTATAAGGCTTCTAAGCAAAATTAAAGGATATACACTGCGAAAATTTAGGAGGTTATAGGTATGTCGGCAGCCTGAGCAAACGGAGTATAGATTTTTCAATAATTCTCTCGTTTACTTGGCCCCAGATGTGAATGGATGCATAGAAAGTCCAAGTTACAGTTTCAGGTCTTTTTTTCTAAGAAATTACTTTTTGAACTAAGCCTCTATGTTCTTAGCTGGGCTTCAAAATGAATCCTAAAAGGATTTTTACTCGTTTTTATTTCAAATCGACCTAACATTGTATAGCGTAACTTAAACAAAGCATACTCTCAATATTCAATAGACTGATACCTACCATGGGCTAGCATAAGGTGAACTTCACATCCATTTTCCCTAACAAAGAAAACCGTTTGGCTATTTTATTTCTGCGAAATTCATTTGTCGAACATTCCAAAATGTGGCAAGTTCGTAGGTTTGTTCACTTGAATTTATTACAGAAACTTATAGGAGACAGATCAGCTAAATCATATTTCGCTGTCGTTTCTGTATCCTGTAGCCATGTTTTCATGTCCATGTCTAGGAAAGCGGTTTTTCGGGGGTGTCTTTTTCTTTCGTTGGTTGCATCTTTTGCTTGTTTTTTCCTTATTTCTGTTATCATTTTTCCCCCATCATTCAATCTTACTCTGTCTAGCCTGTATCCAGCTCGACACGCTCGCTTTGGAAGAAAGGACGATACAGTATGGTGTTCGAAACCATTTGACAGAAGAGCAACCATACTGGTAAGAATCGTTTACTGACATCTTGTTGTCGACGTTTTTGCACAAAGATGAATAATAAGAGGTTATGACCTGCTGGAGAAAAGGAAAGTCAAAAGTGAAGTCAAAGCTGTGACAAAAAAAAACAACTATGTTATAGGAAACATGAATTTATATTCTTCTGTGCTCTACCAATCAGATGTCGTCCACTGCCCCCTTACTAGTAAATGCGTTGATTTTCTGCGAAAAGGTCTCTATCTGGTCTGGGTTTTTATTTTACAACATGCTCGTGCTTAAATTTACTTCTCTGTATTTTACCGCTTTGGCTGTTCAAATGTACGTGCAAGCCTCGTGAACAAGATTGCGTCAGGCTTTGTAAAGCTTGACAACTAGACTTGTCGCACAGTTCTCTAATTTATTTGCATATGGTTGGCTTATTCCGAATAGAATGAGATATATATATACACTTTATTCGGTACTGTTGATAGAGCGTTGAGAGTACTTTTCTACTTCTCTGTTTTAGGTAGAGTTCAACAACGAGAAACATGTGACAGGCGTAGCTTTAGAAGGAGGACATTTCTTTCAAAAGACAGCATATGTTACAAAATTTATGATTTATTACCAAAGAGGAAATTTGCTTGTTTCATACAACAGAGGAACAGTGCGTTATGGTTATATTTCCTTCTAATATTTATTTGAAGACTATGTTATAACTGATATGATTTAAGACTGTAAAAAGTCTTACTATCTCATTTGAAAAAAGTTGCATGAAAAATAATGCGAGGCAAAACCGACGAGCACAATAAATCCATGCTGGGGGCTAGGTATGAATAAAATAGAGAGAAAATACCCACCTTTGATATTAGGTATCAAACCACTGTACCACGCAGTCAATTTGACTGACGATAAGATTCGATCTGCCTGAAAGTCAGTTGCGAATTGTCGCAATATTTTTCAAGAGCAATGTCTGCAACCAATTTGACTGACGCTATGATGTGAACTGTTGCTCCTGAAAGTCTGGTGCAGATTTTCGGAATATTTTTCTGAGAGATATTTCTGCTCTATACTTGGAATTACAAATCTGATGCAAATCGTGAAAGTGTTTTGCAGAAAAACATGCGCAAGTCATATCACATTGAAACACGTCTATTTTGTTATTAGAAATTAGTGCTCAGAGCCTTCAAAAGTTAAGAACGTTTATTGACGATATGGGTATACTTTATGCCCTTACTTGAACGACTATGTGATTTAAACGTGCAAAAGAAACATGGAACTTAAAGTAAAGTGTAGCTGCATAGTTTTAGCTGTCGCTATCACTGTGAACTTGCAATCTGCTAAATGGCTAAGACTGGAATTTAGAATATCTTGGCTAAATATTTAGCCTGCTCGCCGACTGTTCAAGCAAATTCACCTTCTCTCGGAGCAAGACGATCACTGCGGATTGCTGGACTGGAAGAAGGCCTTTAAATTTTTTACTTTCTAGTAAGCTTTTGGTAGTAAAGCCAAGAAAAGATTTCGATAACTCAGCTCCAATAGATCCTGTGTTGGTTTCTTACGAAAATAATGTGCATGATATTATTTCTTCCATTCTAGATTTACCAGGGTCCTTCAGCCAAACAGAACACAACGTATGTGAGCATCAATATCCCTCCAACGAAGATGATTGCTATCAAGCCGGTTGAATGGATCCCAACCGATGCTCCGTGTCTCAGGTTTGAAGTGTATGGTTGCGAAGGTAAGTTTAGCGATGTAAGTTATGGATTCATGGTTGAAATCAGAATGAAAAGTCGTCTTTTTACTGCGTATGGTAAAAGTTAGATTTAGGGCCCCTCTCGAGTAGTGTCCCTCTCGAATAGTGCATCTCTTGGTTAAGTTCCATCCTCCATTAAAAAACTTCAAAACAGTCATATTTCCCACGGCTTGTCTGTCTGCAACATCTTAAAAATTTGCTGACCAGTATTGGACTTATCCTGGAAAAAGTTTTCCAGATCGGTCCAAGGACCGTATCCGTAGTTTGGCGAAAAGTCAAGGTGAATACTCTTACCATGGACGTATAATTTTAATTATACATCCATGCTCTTGCACATGATGTTACGAGTCAAGTTAATTTTATAATTAGTGTCTGACATATAGTAGGAACATTTTAGAATCGGATAATCAAAAAAAAATACTATGACCAGCTGTTTTCCAGTGTCAAACATATTTTTGCTTCATTCCAGTCCCTCCACCAGAAACAACGACTCCTGCGCCGACGACAGCGCCCAATCCATGTCTGGTAAACAACGGAGGATGTGCGCATCATTGCAGAAATGTGGAAGGAAAGCCTATCTGCCAGTGTCGGAGAGGCTACGAAAGAGGTGTTGACAACAGGAGCTGCCATGGTAGGCCAAGAAAATTCGTATTTTTTTTGTGACTGAACCAAAGTGGTAAATCAGAGAATTATCGTATTTCTAGTGAAGAAGAGTAATTACGTACACTTGGAAAAACTGGACTACAATTCTAGTTCTGATTTTGGTATTTTTAACCTGTGAGGCAAATTTGAATGAACAAGTTTGACTGTGATTGCAGGTTTTAGTTTCCCGGCTATACTTTCACTTGAAATGACGGAGTACATGATGCCGTTAGCGTATTTAATTTCGCAGTGTATTAAATTTCACCAATTTAACCAAAACCAATCTTTATTTTCAAAAGGGTTGAAACATGAAGTAACACGATGGGCTGAGGCCGAGGAATACAAAAAGTCAAGTAACACATTGGTTGTGCTTGTAACACAACATGTTGATTACAAGAAGTACTAGTAAAAGTTTAAAAATTTTTTAGAACTTCTCGCGTGTTTGCGTATTTTTTTTGCTATAAAAAACAAAATCTTAATTAAAAGTTAAGAACATTAAGATAAAACATGAGGGCTTGCTCTCAAAGTGGGCATGCTGATAAAAAACAAACGTGCATTGTATTTTTTGCGATTTTTGATTTTCAAAAATACGCTTGAAATTTTAGATACCGTGAAATTAATAGCGGCTGGATAGTAAGTCAAATTTTTTTGTTTCTCTACTCCTTTCCACTCCCTCCTCTAAAAAATGCATCAA
>JAOBRC010300017.1:0-13452 GCA_027575255.1 Scolionema suvaense
TATATGAACAACCATGATTTGTTCCTTGCTGTTGAGATTTCACTGTTCAAGAGAATTTTGCCCTTCTCCTGATGGTTGGCATTAACTTGGGCTAAGTATCACTAAGCAGTATGGTTTCAGATATTTGACTGCTGTGGGTCAACCATTTCAGAGAGGTTCTGTCATTTTTTGGCTACCTTAAGCCGAAATTCTGTACACATATATAATGAAAACATAAACTTGTACATGTCATTGAAATTTCTAAGACAAGTGTTATTCCCTTGCATAAGAAACAGTTTCTAAACATGTGCCACTAGCTAGTCATCGAAATACTGCACACATATTGCTCCTTCTGAGAAATTTATGTGGTGTATCAGCTGTGATCTGTTGCCTGTTGATGATTCAATATCTCTTCTAAGTAATGCCATTTGCAACTTGAAAATTATACGTTTAAATAAAGTTTTTTTCATTGCTATTTATGCTGCTAAATACTGGTCATAAATATCCCTCTGAAGTACTATGTTCATTGATTTTGATTGATTTTTAAACTGTTTGTAGGAGTGTTGACTGTTCATGATTGAAAAGTTTAGGTTTTGGGGTTTTCAGTTATTAATGAACAAGAGTGAGGAACGATCAGAAGTACCTAGCGTATAGAAATCAGTACTATAAAACTTTTATTGCCTCACCAACTCCAAACAGAATTTTGTATGTACCTACTACGTCTGAAATTAATTGTAAGATGTAAATAGAGAGCTTCCTATTCTGTCCGGAATTGTAAGGTATAAATTGGATGCGAACCAGAATTATATAAGGAAATTAGGAAACTCCTGAAGATGCCTTTCCGTAGTATGGAGGGTGAAAACTTGAGTCGTTTTGTGTATGGTGGAAGTAGGTTGGAAAGTGGTTTATTGTTTGGAAATAGTGATTATTATCACTCAGAAAGAAGATCGTGGAAGTTGGCAGGAGCCGTGGAAGTTGGCAGGAGCCACTACCATATCGCAACTACAAAGTTGACTGAAAACCCCCAAACCTGAACTTATCAACTGATTTTGTACTTTGAGTCTTCACTTTATGCTATGAAGGTTCTTATCTGAATTGAATCAAAAGCTGTATTGAATATTGTTGTACCATGCTAGTGAATGTGTCCCCGCCTTCATAAGTAATGTTTCCATTGTCTTTTTAGGTGTTTCTAATGCTCTTCAAAATCCACACCATCATAATTATGTGGAAGTACATGCAAACTTTAAATATATACATACACAGTGGTTGAATATGATGAAAGATCACACATCAAATGAGTATACTTACACGGCAGGAAACATTGAAGCCAAGGTAAGCAACCTCTAGTAGCCTATATGCATGTATGTTGGAAACCAGTGCCCAATTCTTTTATGATCCTGAGCTAGTTACTTGATTGATGCTGCCTGTTCTCGTATCATGGATTACAATGAGGTTTGAGTAAGTGCCTTAGAAACCATGGCAATATCACTGTGTGATCTTAATTGGCGTTTTATGTAAGACTATTGTTTTTGTATCTGCCGTAGAATTTTCGTCCAGCTGTTGAAATTGAATTATGTATTTCTGGACGTAAGTTTTCCTAGTAATGAGTGACAAGTATTTATTGCCACCGAGTCAATAACCAGTTTCTCCCAAAATGTAGACATTTGCTGGCCGGTTGAATTCTTTTTGATGCGTGAAGTTTCTGTTTTGACTTTGATTTTTTATTGGTCTGTCTTCCTGTATGTATATCTTCGATATATTGTCTGTATTGTGCCTATTGCTTGAACAGAAGAGTCGCACCTCATGAGGTTGCTCTTACTTTTCATGTATATTTCCTAAATCCCTTTTCCCTCACTTAATGCATATGGACCAATATTTGTAGCATTTGTTGAGAAGACGAAACAGTAGTTTAACTTTTGGTTAAATCTGTACTTGGATTTTTGAGAACCTTCTCTATACCAAATCTCCTCATTTGTCCTATCCCTTCCCCTTGCAAGGGGCAAGCGTTTCCTAAGATTTTCTATTCTGCAAGTGGTACACAATTTTTCTTTTTGGACTCCCGCTTTAGTGGAAGAGTCCTATAAAATTATATCTGTCGGTCCGTCCATCCCTCCGTCCTTCCATCCATCAACAACACATTTTCCTGGATAACCGCTCTATCAATTTTCTGAAATTTGGTGTGAAGGTGACAATCCGTAATGGAGAAAAATTGATGGAGCTGGAAATTTGAAAAACAATCTTTGTTTGGCTTGCAGGTGGCAATTAATGCCCCAAAATGGCCATTTTTAGGGTTTTCCAAAAATATTTCAAAACCCATGCATTACTTTTTTGTAGTTTTTGCTTTGAAACTACAGGGCAGTAGCAGTTATACTGTGGACCATGTGTCTTATCTGGGAAAACTCTCGTTCAGCTTGCAGGTGGCAATTTACATAATCGAAAAATGGCGTTTTTCATGGTTTTTCCAAGTATGTCAAAAAACGTTCGTCTGGTTCTTGCCATTTTAGTGTGAATATTAGGGGCAACTCTGCGCATGTTGTGAATCGTATGCCATGTCCCCTGAGGATCTTGTTTCGCTTGTGGGTGGCAATTTGCATCCAAAAATGGCAATTTTCAAGGGTTTTTTCTAAATATGGCAAAACAGTTCATAGGATTCTTGCGACTTTTGGTACGAATATTTGGGGAAACTCTGTGCATGTTCCATGTGCCATGTCTCCGGAAAATCTCGTTTGGGTTGCAGGTGGCCATTTTTGACAGATATTGGCTATTTTGTTGTTTTTTTTCAAACACGGTATAAACGGTTGATTAATTTTTCGGCATTTTTGATGTGATTCTTCAGGGCATTTCTGCATACAGTACAGACATCGGCTGATTCGAATGCTGCTTAACTCGAACTTTCGCTATTTCGATTAAGTATTCAAGTCCCTTTTGTTAAGAAAGTCTTACGTTAAATGCCGCGTAATTCGAATATTTGTTAATTATACTTTATATTTATATATTTTTTAATTTTATTGGTCCCGTGCGTGTTCGAATTAGCGGGTGTCTACTGTATGTTATGAACCATGTGCCATGTCTGGGGAAAATCTTGTTAAGGTTTGGCTTGGGGGTGGTGATATATGTCCGAAAGTGGCTATATTTAGGGCTTTTTCCAAATATATAAAAAACGACTCATTTTTGGGTGGATCTTAGGGGCCGCTTACATTATGCTGTGATCCATGCCTTATATATTGGGAATATGTTGTTCAGCGTTCGGGTTGCAATTTATATCAATATTTGCCATTTTCAGGGTTTTTTCAAAATATTTCTAGCACTTTTCACCTGCTTTTTCTTTGATCTTACACAAAGATTCTCAATGAAGTTTGCAGGAGTCTTCTAATTGTGTGCCTTGTTTTATGAGAGCATTCCTGTTCAGACTAATTCTTTTCTCTTTCCTCTTGCCTACTGGATTCACTGCCGCATAAACTGCATGGCACATAAGCCACAATTAGCAAAAATAGCTTTCTTTAAGAGAAAAAGCCAGCCATAAGCCTCACTGTTAGATAAGCCACATCTCATTTTTCCCATTGTGGCTCATCTTCCAAACGTATCATGCATTTTGGAAGATTCTGTGACCTGTTGACTGTTGTGTATCATCTGGGGAATGGTATGCACTCTGTAGAATGTTTCATGATTTCAAATATCCAATATTGTTTGGCCTGCCACACCGGATAATGGTTTAAGAGAGAGGGTTATAATCCTGGTTCGAGTACGAAAAAGAACACTTTAGCGATGCTAGGTTGAATCTTGAATTCTATGCATTCACTGATGTTGCTTTCTTCAACAGCTTAGCCTCAAGCTGCCAATATTTGAAGCAGCAGGCAACAGATAAGTTACGGTTTTCTTGTAAAATGGCGATTCCACCTATTAAACCAATGCAAAAAAAACTTTTGCTTGAACAACTTTTTCTTGTCAAAGCTTATGCGCTTATGCGCTTTTTGCGATGTTCTCAGTTGTTAGCTCTTCAAATGCTGATTAATGCAATTAATATTTATTTTACGATGCATTATTCAATTAAAATGAGTTACTGAAAGGATTTGTATTTCATGATAGAAATCAACGTAAAGTGAAACGAAATAGCCGAAAGCTGCCGTAGCAAAAGTTTTATTTCAAAGGAAAAAAATTTAATTTTCTTGCCTATGGCTGAGAACCATAGCTTGTAATAACGTTCAAATTGTAGATGCTTTTTTTTATAAGCAACACTTTATAGGCAACGCGAGGTTCAAATTTTTTAAAAAGTTAAGCAATAGCTCAGCCTGGACACAAGGCCTAAGATGTAAAACTGTAGGAAGACAAAAAAGTTCGTAATAATGCGTAAGAAGAACATTTTGTTAGTAACTTTTAGCCAACCGACACTAACATAATTATATCAGAAGAAATCCAAAACTTGAGCATAGGAAAAACGCCTCTGTTGTTAAAATTGTCACAAATCTTCTCTCTATGGTCAATAAGCAACAGTTAAGCAACAATCGAGCCTGGGTAAGAAGAAAACTTAAGCAACATCTAGTCTCCGATAGAAAATTGTGCTGCTTATAAAAAAGGCGTGTATTCAAGTAAAGAGCCGTCTTGAAAGTGGCCGATTTCTGGAATGGTGGGTAATTTGCCGAATGGACATGTGAGCAAGCCGTTTAAGTTCCATTGTCTCACAAAAGAGCGCGATCTCAAATAAGATACCTCCAGGTGCCACAAATGCACTTGCTGAACTGGTACTGCAAGCCACGTGAGCTGTCTTTCTTGACTTCGGTGGAGGGGGCAGATAGACTCAGAATGAAGGAACACTGCACGATAAGCAAAACCTGCTCCCAGACATAGTGCATCTCACCCGTTTGCCGGAAGCTAACTTTCTTGAGCAGTCTGAGCAGGTTGTAGGTTACAGCATCCGCTAAGGGTCACCTTGGGACCAGATTATTTTTTCTTTTGAGATGGATGAAGAATGGGCTGCTCTCACTATTCCCTGTCTGTCCCTCTAGATGGTTAACAGTAATCAGCTCCAGAATAGAGAATTGTTGGTAGGATCTGGTCCTAGGCTAGATAAACCTCTTGTGATGGTGGCGATAGTGTTAAATAGCCTTTTGGCTAAGAACGGATAACAAACAAACAAAGGAGGTTTATGACAGGAAAATAAGTCTTTAGTTCAAATTTATAGGTATAAGGCTATTAGAATCTAGACTTTTACAATGCACTCCAAGCTTTGCTTAAATATGAACAACGCTTGAAGCTTTGTTGTTAAAGCTTGCATAATTAGCCCCAGGCTAGAATCTTTGTCTTCCAAAATCTCCTCATCCTGGTCAGATAATGCAGCAAGCAATGATCCCAGGACCAAGTCCTGCTCCTGCATTTTTGTAGCCCCTATACAACGAAAGAGGATCTGGTACCCGGTCATATGCAAGCAGAAACCTGTGAGGCAATGAGATAAGGACGATCCAAAACTTTGTCGGAGGGGAGAAGAGGGAGATAATGTTTGACAGGTGCCATTTATGCACTTTTTTTTTTGGGGGGGGGGGGAGGTCTTGGGAGATGAGTTTGACGACTGATTGTCAATAAAATGTTATTATTTAAAATATGACCTTAGAAGGAACTGGCAGCGCAGAGGAATAGAAAATACTAAATGAAGGCCAACTATCCTGCTCATTGAATCTGGGAGAAAATTTTGTTTGACTCCTAAAAAATGTAACTCGTATCAAGGATCTTGAAAAATGTTTTTTAAGATAAGCACTCATGGCAACAGCACATTATTCCGATAGCACGCAAAAACTAGTGTACCCAACCCCTATGTGCGATGTGGTGCTACATTCGTCCACATAAGTGATTTCAAACAATGAACACTATGCACGTCCGAGAGTAAATCATACCTTGTACGGTGCGATTTTGTTCTGAATCTGAGCGGGACATCGCATGCTGTAGGATGCTATCGGAACTCTATACGCTATTGCTCCTAGTCATTGTAGCTGGCTAAAAGGCCAAGTGCAACACGAGACGAATCATTGCATGTGTCTAGGGCCTCTATGTTGTCAGGAGCTCTTATTGTATATGTCAATGGGATGCACCACGAAAGTGATTAAAACATCACATCAGCAGCGGATCATAAGACATGTGAACACAGAATGACATAGGCGTGAAGGGGACATGACACGGCTCAAATATATTCCAGTGAATCAATTTGGCTGAGGTATTCCAAATCAGTTAGGAGTGCAGCTTGAACTTCTCGCAAATATATTTGACCAAATCATTGTAATGACAATGCGTCCATATCTCAGTGGACTGTGGTCTTCTTTTATTCAGACAACAAAAACAATTGGAGCGACATAGCGTTCAAATCAAAGTGAGTTTGATATGAACCGTTGGAAATTCCTATAATTGCTGTGGTTAGCAACTGCCTTGTGTGAACCTGCCAATTAATTTGGTATAACATTTAACTTTATTTGGAGTGGCTCCAAATATATTTGGTCATATGTATTTGGTCTGTGTACAGACTATGTTTTTTCATGGCAAGCTGTTTGAAAAGTCATGTTTTTAATAAGTACCAGAAGCAGAAGAGCCAGATTTCCATGGAGTTTGGTGAACATAGGTTCCTTAGACTAATGGTAAATTAGAAAAGAAGATATACAGAGATATAAACACTTTGTTTATCTAGGCACCTTTCAGCCTATATAAGGCATATATTATCTTCCGGAATTACCTTCTCAAGGAAGCTGTGTTGTTGCACTTCATCTACGTGAGCACTTCTTGTTGCTGCTGTATTCATCAAATTCATTTCAAGAACCTTTTTGTTTTTTGACTCCCTTGATAATCACTTGTAAAAAGTTGTCAATTTATTGCTGCTGCCGAATCACTTGCACTAATATAATGTGGCAGGGGCTGAATCATCAAGTCAAGTTTCTTACTTATAGAGATTCCTGCAGAAGAATGCGGTTTTCTTTCCACATTAGGAAAAGCCTAATTTTGCTTCGGAAAAACAGGGTTTGCTCAGAAAAGCTGGGTTGTTCTGGAGAACACTGGGTTCTTGGAGTGGAATAAGAGCGCAGGGTATCTAGCGGTCCCTGAAAACCCTGAAAACCCTGAATTGAGGTGGTACGACCCTAAAGACCCTGAATTTTTCACTATTTTATAAGGAAAACCCTGAAAACTATGCAAATGACCCTGAATTATCTCATACTTCCAATTTCAATTTTTTTTTCACTTTTTCATTCTTGTTTTATTCTTAATTTCTGCATGTAATGTTAAATCTTGTAAATGAATACAATGCTTTGTTTCTTTAGTGTGGCATTCTCCACTCTTTTCTTTCTTCTTTCCATATTGTTCAGTTTTTGAGTTTTTGTTCTTCTTTATTTATCTTGTCTTATTGCATGTTTTATCATTTTGATATTTCAGGGCGATATTCGGGAAAGGTTATAAGCCCATGTACATTTCTCTGCGCCCAAACTCTGAAGCCCAAAGTTACAATATAGAGGGATTTTGTTCCTAATAATGCTGTATTTTTGCAACTTTTTCTCTCCAAAAAATGCTGGCACTGCTGCTATTGGGTTTTGAATAGACAGTCTTGCAAGTAAAACCTTCTATGGAGTAAATGCTTTGTATTTTGTTTGCGATTCTCCTACTTTCTCTCAAATTTAACCTATGCGCAGTAAATCAACAGGTCTCCCGAAATGAAGCCTGGGTATGTCCCTTTATCAAGTTTCATATCGTGTTTGTTTTTTCTTTTATTGTACACTCAATTCTTAGGTTTGCAGAATGCACATTTGAAACAACCGTGATACATTATTTTTTTTCTTTCTCCATTCCATTCATATCTAAAGCTTAGAAGCAAGAGCGTGTAATAGATGTGGGCCAACGATTTAGCCAAATTGACTCTAAAGATTGTTCTGAAGATATCTTAATGTCCTTGCATTATATATATCTGTTCTACATCAGTCTCCATTGAGGAAGAACGATATCTCAGTCACCAGTGAGGTCACCTCTTCTGTAAATGTACTTTTCATTTAGAACCAGAGTCTTTGTCAGTTATGTGTGTTTGCTTTTGCCCTCATTACAAAAGGGTATACCCAAGTACACGTGAGTCAACCAATGTTCACTCCTGTAAAGTTTGAATACTTCACTATGAAGTGTTAGCGAAAGACAATCACTCTCTAGATAGGCCATATGTTAGAGCAAAAAAGTGTTGGAATCTCAGACGCTGCCCTTCCTAAAATTCTACCCTCATCATCTAGAATAAACCCTACCAGATTATATCATTGAACAGCCCTTGTGGCTTTCTATCGCAACTGACAACATAGTGTCACTTCTAAGTATAGAGCCTTGATGCAACAGTCAAAGATCATTCTTGAGTGTACGTTTTTGGCTGTAAGTGTGAAGAGTGGTTGTAGTGCAGTGGCTCTGGTGTGGTGGTGGTTCAAAGTGTAGTGGTGATCTGTGGGTCAATTGTTCAATTCTTCTATCTTAGCAATTTTTAGATGATATATTTTTGTTTCGGTAGTATTAGGGGCGTAAGGACTGTTATTAGGATTTAATTTGGTTTGTTTTTAGCTTTGCTTTGTTTGTGTTGTTCTTTATTTAGTTTTGTCCTGTTTGTTTTGTTTCTGATAGTTGTGTGTCTGGTATCAGTAGTTTAGTCATTGTTCTGAGCCCTTTTTCTGTTGTGCCTTGTGCTAGGCTGACTGTCATTGTACTATAGAAACATGTTGAGACCCAAATGAGAGTCACTGGTTTGGTTTGGCAGATGCTTCTGTTTTGGGTTCATATTGTGATTTGCATTGTATCTGTTGTTATTAAGTATGTCTAGTATGGTGTTTCCCACATGTTGCAGATAAATAAGTAATTTTTCTAATGCATTCATCTTATGCATTTTATACGTGCGTTGTCATATATCTTGTGTTCAGTTAGTACGGTTTTGCACATCTGAATTTGGTCCTTGCTGTTATGCTGTGAAATGGGAGAGTAGGATGCGTAAATTTGTCCCACTCTGGTATTCTGTTGCTCATAGTTTCATCACAACCTCGGGTTAAAGTTCGTCAATGCATTTATGTCTTTCATTCATGCTCTTGAAAACGTACAGAAAAACTTTATAAAATTAATGACAGTCAAATGTGTGGTCAGTATGTTTTTTCTTTAAGTAATAACGTATTTAATTTCTTGATTATTTTGCAAGGTGCTACATTTTTGCCTGAAATCCAGATCGTGAGAAAGTTGTTTTTCTTTTAATTTTGTATGAATGAACCCTGAAGAGGATGACCCTGAAAAACCACCATTTTCACTGAAAAAGCCCTGAAAAAGTAGGTTGATATTCCCGACATCGACACTGATAACCCTGAAATCAAAACAAAATTTTACTAGATACCCTGGAGCGACTTGTAAATGTAAGAAAAGGCCTTGTGGCATGAAAACTTCTGGATGCACTGCAAAACATTCGGACAGTTGAGCTTCGTAGTTGCTTCCCATTTATATTTTTAGATGAGAGAAATCTTTCTGATGGTTGGTGGATTGAAGCAAGCCCGCGTTCACAAATTCTTTTCGGATGGGTTAGTGTAGTTGTACCTCCCATATGCGATAATACACTGATTCCCAGTTTTTGACCACCCTAAGTATTTGGGGGCATGGGGCAAGAGAGCGCATAAACACACTAAATTCACACGTTTAGGCGTGAACAAGTTAGCAGCTTACCATGTTTTGCTACGCACTTCATTCATCAAGCTCTAACAAATCATCGTATGACTCTCGAAAGTTGGTCAACAGTCGCAAAGTACATGGCAAGTTGAGCTTAAATGGACTTTATGCTATCTGCTTTGAAATTGATCACACAATACAAGTTGTCCTGAAACAGACATCATTATCTGTTCTGAAAGCATCTTCGCCGGTTTCAACGACAGAGTCGGTGGGCTTAGAGTGCTCCGACTGTTCTCATTCCAAAAAAAATTTTTGGCCTCAAAATGGATGGGAAATGATCCGTTTTAATATTTCAACAAGAAGGTAAACCGATTTCATGGAAAGTATTGTCAACACAACTTGCAAACTGCAGAACTAAAAGAAAGCAGACAAGCGTTTCACTTCTCTTGTTGCTAGCAATGTCTGGGTTGGTTTGTGTGCTCACAGACCTCCAGAAAAGCAAGATGAAATGTCTAACTGGGAATCGGTGTATTACATACTTGCATTGCTCGTATATGTATGTACCTTATAATAAGGATTTATGGTGAATGCATCAATAAAAGACTAGAACTCACAGCTAGGCCCTAGTCTAGCCTGAAAGTGAGTCCGATCTTCGGATACTGCCCTTCTCTAAATTCTTCTGCTAAATGCCCTTTTTCCCTAAAATCACATAAACGTGATAATTTGAGCTAGAATCTTTCGCAAAAAGTACCCTTTTTGGTCACAAAATGACCCTGCCTTCAGTTTCTAGATTAGACCATGACAACATATTCTGCATTATTGTAAACTGAAATCCATGCTGTTATTATCAAAAGTACTAAATATGTTGCAGTCAGGTTTGACGGCGTGTTCCGTTGAACGTGTTTAGACTTGAGTTTTTGTGTGAGATCACACTATTGCTGATTGTTTGTGTTTTAGGATTCTGTGAGGCCTGTGTTGGAGTACACTGTTGGCTACAGAAAAACATTTAGATACAAGCAGTGTAGAACATTAACTTTGACATTTTTATTAGAGCGTCATTTTAGTCCAACTAGCCAATGGTAAAGAAAGGGGAGCAGGAGTAGACTGACGCCGTTTGGGATCTGAATTTAAGGGCCGATAATGAAATTGAGAATAAAGATGAAGATGTCTTTCTTTTGGTAGCGCCTATTGCTGAAATACTGTAGATTGAAGAGTCCTAGTGGAAATACTGTTACCTTCCGTAAATAATCTCAAAACATTTAATTTCAACGATTCTGTCGGATCCTGCCCCTTAAATGGTTTTTACAAGCTTGTGAGCCAGTCTTCAATGAGTAAAACTGAAAAGTTGTCTATTTTTAAATTTTACTGAAAGCCTGCCTACATCTAAGATTGTTAATCAAAGGTTACATAATCATAGGGTTCCCTCTTACAACGAGCTGAGTACTCTGAGATGCTTTTTCTTGGGGTAATTGATATCTGTCATTTGATTTTGTCTCTAGAAACATACTTGCTGAGAGCCAGTAGGGATTATGATAACAAATCTTGGTGGCTTATGTACCTGAAAAGTCCAAATCTTCTCCAAAATATGGCAGTCGCCATGCACCATATATTCTATGTCTTTCTAGCTGGTATCCAAGATTTTTGGGGTTTTGTGCTCCTGCTTTAGCGGAAGAATGCTACGAAATGAGCTCCGTCCTTCCATCTGTCTGTCATCAACGCTTTTTCCGGGATAACTGTTTTATGGATTCTTCTGAAATTCAGCATCAAGGTCATAATCGATAATAGAAACAAGGTAATGGAGCCGATATTGGGAAAGCTTTTTTTGGATAACAGGTGGCAATTTATGCCCCACAAAGGTCATTTTTAGGGTTTTGAAAAATATTTTCAGATCCATTCATCACTTTTTTTGTATTTTTGGTGTGAAACTTCAGGGCAATTGTAGTTTTGTTATGGATTATTTGTCACATCTGGGAAAACTCTTGGGTGACTTGCAGGTCGCCATTTATGCTCAAAAAAGGCAATTTTTAGAGTTTTTTAGATAGTCTCAAGACCACTTCATTAGTTTTTGTAATTTTTGGTGTGAATCTTAGGAGCAGCATTGCTTAATGTAATGTGTGTTTTAACATGTTATTTGGGGAAACACCGGTTATGCTTGGGTGTAGCCAGTTTTACAATGAAAAATGGCCCAAAATGACTATTTTGCAGGTTTTTTTTCAAAGGATCTGCAGAACCCTTTATCAGTTTTTATGTCGTTTTTGGTGTGAATCTGAGGTGCTACTCTGGGTATGTTATAAATCATGTGCCATGTCTGAGTCAAATCTCATTCAGTTTGCTGGTTGCAATTTACGTCTAGAAATAGCTACTTCCATGGTTCATCCGCCTTTTGTGGTTTTGGTGCAACTTGTAGAGGCAACATAACCCATGTAATGAGCCATACCAGGCATCATGTCTTGAGAATATCTTGCTGGCTTGGGGGTGACAATTTCTGTCCGTAGTGGGTATTGCTTTGCTAGTCATTGGCTATGATAATTTGGCTGTGAATTGATAACTTTCAGCTGCTTTATTTTCTTTCTTTCTTAATCAGAAGTGGAGGAGGTATGTGATCAGCTAGCCACTTTCTGTTGTTCTGCAGTGAATGTTTTGAGATCTCAACTGGCTGCCTGAGCTAGCCATCGGCTGTAGTTCGCATACAATGAATTAGAATAGTGAGAGTTTTGAAAAATAGCTTCCCCTCCTTGGAAATACGTATTGAAATAGCGACAACAGTAAACCACTCGCTGTAAATTTGATTGTCAGATGGAAAGAAGTGTCTCTATAGGTGTCTTTCCATTTGTTGGATATCATAGCAGAAAGCTGTGACGAAGCAGACTATTTTGGATTGACACATGCTCAATACAACATCCACCGTTTAGTGAAGATTCAACTTTGGGCCTGATATCGTTAGTTTTGTATCATTATGTAATGCTGCTTGGAGAGAATGTGGAATTTTTCATACCATGCACTGTTTTGTTTTGATGCCGTTCACTTCAGTGTTTCGAATACATCACAAAGTTTCACTTTCAGGGGTGCTCTGGCTGGCACGGTGTACTTGCACTTTGAATATTATGGACTGCGGCAAAGGAAAGTTGTAGATTCTGATTTATCTGGTGACATTCATTTGGTCCATGGTGCGCAAGTTATATTCACAGCGAAGCATGTCAAAAACGGTGGTATGAAATTATCATATGTTTTTCTAATGGTGGCATGTAATTACGGTGTGTTTCGATGTGGGAATTAATCTCTTGATTGTCCATGGACTGATGTATAATATTCCATCTATTTGCAAAACTGCAATATTGATGTTCTTCTTTGTGCAAAAATTGGAGTGCAATTATTGGTAATTATGTGTATACCAGGTTAATTGGAAGGATTTTGACTTTTCTGGGTGTTATTGAAATGTACTGTAATCGTAGTGCGGAATTTATTTGGCGGATGTTTTCATTGATCAAACCAATATTGTTTTCTTATGGCCATGCTTCTGTGTTGTTCACTCTTCTTCTGTGCTTACTGCACATGTAGATGGTTATGGTAGATTTTTACTTTCGCCATTCACGAGCTATCCACCCTTTTTTAACTGATGTTTTTTCTGTTCTTTTCAACTTTGCGTATTCTTCTTCTTCAATGCCACAACAAAGTGTGAGATATTTGAAGTATGTAAACCCCATTAAAGAGAAAGAAAGCCGTAAAGAGTTTTAACTACATACCATACTGATATGTATGTCTGCGCTGTTAGTTTGAATATTTTGTCTGCTTTCACTTGATTGTCTTCATTTTTTATTTGTTGTAGTGCATCCTGATTGG